>JABUQX010039789.1:0-2500 GCA_015478945.1 Trachelipus rathkii | reverse complement strand
ATTGTGATAGCCCGCAAGGGCTATCCAATCGACAAACAGAGATATAGATCAATGATGATTTAGTTGTATTATTTTTATTATGCGCGCGTGCAGCAATACACATACACAATTACTATATTTATTCTTATTACGACCGAAAAAAAAAAATTGAAAATCCTTACGCTAAAGGATTCAATTTTTGAGCGACTACCGACTCCGACTCCGAACTCTTGAAAATTACCGGCGTGAGCGCCCGCCACCGCACCGAACGGCACCAGCACCGACCACCGATTCAATTTTATTTTCTTAAAGTTTTTTTTTTTAATTAATCTATTAAATTATTAATTATATAATTATTATTTATATATTATTATTTATTTTATTATATTTATTATTATTTATATTATTAACATATTTATTATTATTATATAACATGATTTTTAGGCTCCGGCTCGACTCAGCCTATGGCTAACCGAAATTATATTTACAATGGGTTAGAAGTTATCGTATACTGAATTAAAAATTGAAGGATGTTAGATGCGTGAGGGTACCCTATCGTAAGACTGAGTTACGTCCCCCATGGGGACCCAGAAGGAGGGACCCCACCACCACTTAAAAATCGAAATTGCTCCCGTATCTGGCTGAAATTGGTGAAGGAGGTATCAGAAGAGTTGAGATTTCTAGAAAATACTTGATCATAGTTGGACATCTGAGGAGTGGCTCCGTCACCGGTGCTGGAATCCACTGCGGCTGCTTACGTTAAATAAAACAGTCGTAATAACAACAATGTTGGTGTACTTTATATAGGGTTTTATTGAGGATCGTAGAGATCGAAATTGTGGGTTATAAGTCCGAATATGGAGGTGTCATGAGAACCCCCTTGAGGGAGTACCATGGCTGGAAAAAAAGAACACAAGAGTTGCAAAAAAAGAGGAATGAAAGAAGGATGAAAGAAAATAAAGAAGGAAGAATGAAAACAGGAGTCTGACTTCGGAGTAGGAGTTGAACAGCCGCACCGGTTCGCAGGCTCCGGTGCGGACGCCGAGTTATTAATAATATAGTGTAATGGATACATATTGATGTCTTATATATATGTTATTTGGAATCTGTAGATGGGGTTCGAAAAAATAATGCGTTTCAGAACCAACAAGAAAAAACATAAATAAAATAAATAAATAAACATTTCTTATTCTTTTGTTAATAAACTTCCATCTTTACAGCTTTTTAACTAGTCTAAAGCAGTAAAATCAGTAATCAAACCACCATCCACCCACCCTCATGACCATTCGTGATCATTGATCTATTGATCTATTGATACTAATTGATCTATTGATCTAATATGAATCAAGGTCAAAATTCTTTACCTCAAAAATTGTCATGTTTTAAATACCATAAATCAGATAAATCAGTAAAAAATATGGTCGTTGACTACACCCTTCCATGATCTATTGTACTATTGATCTATTGATCATTGATCTAATATGAATCTTTGATTAAGTGTCAAAATTTATTTACTAAATTAGTCCATGTTACATTTACATACACCTAAATCAGCATAAAATCAGTAATCAAGCCACCCACCTACCCTCACCAGTACCAAATCAATGATCTATGATCTTTGATCTCATTGATCTATTGATTCTATTAGATCATTAGAATCTATTGATTAAGGGTCAAATTTTTTACTAAAATTTACATGTTTGTTCTTACATACCCTAAAATCAGTAAATCAGTAAATTCAAACCACCCAACCAACACTTCTGTCCAATACCCTTCTGTGATCTAATTGATCTATTGATCTATTGAATCTATTGACTATTTGATCTATTGATTTAAGTCGTTCAAAATTTTTACTAAAATTGTCATAGTATTCTATACAATTACCCTAAAGCAAGTAAATCACAATCCAAACCACTATACCAACTCCCTCCATGACCAATCTGATGATCTATTGATCTATTGATCTATCGATCTATTGATTAAGGTCAAATTTTTACATAAATATGTCATGTTTTACATACCCTAAATCAGTCAATCAGTAAATCAAGCCACCCACCTACCCTCCTGATCATCATGATCTATTGAATCTAATTGATCTATTGATCATTCAGAATCTATTGATTTAAGATTCAATTTTTACTAAATTGTACGTTTTTTACATAACCCCTAAAGCAGATAAATACAATAAATCAAACCACTATCAACCTCCCTCAATAAATATATAGATACATATATAAATTGATCTATTGATATCAAGTCACATATCGAAGGATCGCTCATTTTGAGGAATTAAAAGCATATAACTCATAGATAAAGTTCTGTTCACCAGTATAAAAAAGATCAAACAATATATGCTTGCAACCGCTGCTTGACGTAAACAAAGAGTAGTTTAGCACATCGTAATTTTCCAAAGGCCATACATGCGAGGCGGAGCGTTGATCCGATGCGTTTGCTGATCAGCTTATTATTATTTATTTACTTTATTATCTATTTATTATATGTAACTCTTCATTATATTATA
>JABUQX010039788.1:0-37107 GCA_015478945.1 Trachelipus rathkii | reverse complement strand
CTGAGAGACCAATATAATCAGTGGTAATGTTAGAAATGTAATTAAAATGAATAAATAATCAATAAAAAATAAATTTTTTCTTTGAATGATTCCGATGCGTATTTATCTTTAATAGATGCTAGAGTATCCTCTATTGATATTTAATTCCATTATTTACTATTATTCATTAATATTGTTATTCATTTTGATGCATAATTATTTACTGTCATATTACTGTATTATTTAAGAGTATTACTACGTTATTTAAAATTATTTAACATCTCTCTTTACCCACGAACAAATTATATAGGCGCACGGCCCATCTCATCTAGTGTGGTATTTGGGTCATGGATTTGTTTCTTGGGAAGAATAATATTTATTTGTATCCGTATCTTTACGATATATATATATATATATATATATATATATATAATATAAAATATATATACTATATATATATAATATAAAAAATAGCTAAAAGATCCTACCGTATATATATATATATATATATATATATATATATATAGTAATATATATAATAAATATATATATATATATATTTATATATATATATATATATAATAATTTTAATATCTTATAATAATATATATATATATAATATATATTATAATGCAACCACACAACTATATGTATCAAATCTTTTAAATTTTATAGCATACAATTTGATATTACTTTTGATTTTTGTAACTGTGATTGTAATAATAATTTGTTTAATTTGCTTTGCAGCAGTCGATGATTGCACGAAGAAGGAGACTTGTTGACAAGAGAAGGTTATCTGTGGCCTTTCCCATTTTTGAGGTATATATATATAATATATATATATATATATATATATATAATATATATATATATATATATATATATATTATATATATATATATATATAATATAATAATATATATTCATCAATTATCATCATCATCTTTTTTTTTCCAAACGGGGTAAAGGTGCGTGACATGCACCGGAAAAGAAAAGTAATAGAAGACAATAATGAACAGTCAAAAGAGTAAATGTCCGCAGCCAGGTTTGAGATGGTGGTTGTGGGTGCCTCCTCATATACTATTAGTGAGAACTGCGTCGCAGTCAGAAAAGCCACAATAGAGCCTCCATGGGACCGCGACGTACCATCACTAATGCCATATTCGTTCATGTAGGGTTCATTCCCTTGGCCAGGTCAGCAACCATACCCCTCACAAAACCCCGCCATTCACTCAATATTACACTTATTCCTTCTCGCCTCTGCAAACCTCATTTCTCTCCTTCAAGTACATTCCTTTACTGACTCAACCAATTTTTCTTCGGAATCCCAGCAGGATCGATTCCCAACACATACTCGCCACTATAACATTCCGCTTTAAACCAACGGACTAAATCATTTATCCTTTCGACAGAACCAAGACATCTTCACCGTACCTTCATTTATTCTGCTCATTTACCCTTCACTACACACAACTCTCTAATAACGTTCATTTCTCAGTTTATCAAAAATTTTCTCACATCTAACACGCCCCTAACATTGTTTGTCCATCTGAAACACATTGAACTTTAGATCTATAGCCTCTTATTCCAGACATATTCTCACTACTATACACATAAGCACAGGTAACAACATACCTGCATGTAAGACCCTATGCTCACTCAAGACTTAGTCCTCTTTCAACAATCACCAACGATTTAATTGCAACAGCACACCTTCGCCATATCACAACTTTTCCTACTACAAACTCTGTGATCATCCGTCTTCCCCTTTCATACCACATTATATCCTGAATATTTAAACTCAAGACACTTTTGTACGCAGCTGCTCACCATCTAACACAATTTAACAACGAGGACTGTCCTCACTCACAATCCTAACCTTACTCTTATATCCGTTTACTTTCAAACCCCTCCTTTTGCACACCCTGCCAATATTCTCTGCTACCTAATTTTCCTCTCAACTCCTCAGATATCACCAATCAAAACAAAATCAGTCCCGCATCAAATTTAATGGTAGGCACGCCTCACTCACCTCCATTCTCCAATATTCTAACACCATTTATCCGCCACCCCCATTCTCTTAAATTCTTTCATAACCCCATCCATATTACAAATTGATAACCAAGGAGACATAAACTATCCCTGCCTCACTTCCGCTATATAAATATTAAACCAATCACTTTGACACCATTTATTCTTACACGCGTTCACTATCGTTATTACATACTTTTATTCATTCAGAAGCCTACCACCACACCATATATCACTTAACACCTGCCATAGAGCTTCCGCATTAATCATATTCATACTCGCTGTTGCAAATCCATAAACCTAAATACAATTTATTTCTTTTATCCCTCATTTTCTCGAATCATTTTGTTTCATATGTAAAGATTTGATTCACACTTCCTCTACCACTTCCTAAAACGCACCTTGTTCTTCACCAAAATCACTCTTTCAAGTCATCTCGACGCACTCTTTAGTCGAACCAAATACCTAGCATATGTCTTCCCGTACAACACTCAATAAACTAATTCCCCTATATTCCTCAGTTTACCCTTATCTCCTTTATCGCCTTATAGTTCTGCTTCTCCTCCAATTCTCGAAACTATAACCCTACATAAACGGCTATTAACAACAACTTCCAATCCAATCAATCACCAATCTCGCCTCGGTTCTTGATCATTTCACCAGTAATTTCATCTCTTCCTGCAGAATTTACCTTCCTTCAACTTTCTCACTCTACCCATTACTCTCCTCCTTGCTAATGACCTCATCCCAAAATACTTATTCCTTCTTAACACCATCAAAAAGCCACACACATTCACTATCCTCTTCATTACTGCCAATATTAAGATGATGTTTCGAAGTGTCCTTTCCACACTCTCTCATATGCCATTTATCAGTTAGCAAAACCATCGCTATTCATTTTATTCTAAGTCAGTTCCCCTTATTCTCATTACTTGAACCTTCGCGCTTACCCGCCAGAATGATCTCCCTATTCCTTGTAAGTCCCCCATATACTATATATTATATATATCCTATATAATATATATATATATATATATAATATATATAATAATATATATATATAATAATATAATATATATATATTATAATTATATATAATATATATATATATATATATTTCAACCGTGATACCGAAAGGAGTAGGTAAAAATTAAAGCAGTGAGAAGTTAGTGCAGACAAGACAATACGTAACGTATGGTAAGAGTGGCGCGCTCGCCGCTAGCCTAACATCGGTTGGAATGTGAACCAAGTTGATACTAGCACACCAATCATGGGGGAAACTGCAAGGAAGCTAATAATTGTTACGCTAGTCGCAAGGAATGTGTGACTCGTCTCAAAGACAGTAGGAAGTCAAATCGTTAACCGCGCAATGGTGACCGACAATGAAGAAGGTGATTGAAAAGCGGTTAAAGGTAAAAAAAAAAGCGGGTTCGAATGTACTAAGCAATGAATGAATTTCAAAAAGAAAGATGCTGGAATTATATAAGCGAGGAAAAAAGAAATAATAAAAGGTACATACGTAGGAGAAAACAAGAGGTAAAATGATACAAGTTTCAGAAGGAGGATGAATGAGGACTACAAGGGAATAGGAAGCTCTTTCTGGAAGGGAAGGACGAAAGGTTAAGAATGAGATATAAGGGGAAATCTGCTTAGATATATAATCGAATAGAGGATGGTGCTACTATTTGTGCAAACTGATGAAATGGATGTGGGGGAGTGTGGAAAGAAACACTTCGACAAATCTCACACACATCAACAGTAATGATGCGCCGTGTTTTAGTGAATGTGTACAGTGGTTTTGATGGGCACAAGAAGGAATTAGGTATTTGGCGATGAGGTTCTATATCCTAACCGCCGAGGAGGTAATGGGTAGCAGTGAGAAAGTTGGACAGAGAATGGATGAGACTGTCAGGTATAGATGAATTTACTAGTGAAATGATCAAGAGCGGAGGCGAGATTGTGATTGATTGGATTCGGAAGTTGTGTAATAAAGCGGTTTAATGGAGGGTATAGTTCCAGGGATTGGAGGAGAGCGGTAATTAGGTACCTCTTATATAAGGGTAAGGGAAGAAAAGGGGAATTGTAGAATTATAAGGGGAATAAGTTTAATTGAGTGTTGTAGGAGTGAAGGTATATTGCTGGTATTTTGTTGAAAGAGTGCGTCGAGAGACTGAGGGGACTGGTTGGTGAATAAGAACAGGTGCGTTTAGGAGTGGTCGAGGATGTGTGGAATTCAAATCTTTACATTGAAACAAATGAATTGAGAAAATGAGGGAGAAGAAGAAATAAATTATATTTAAGGTTTTATGGATTTACAACAGCCGTAATGATATAGTTAATAGGGAAGCTTTATGGTCGAGTTATTAGTGATATATGGTGGTTGGTGGTAGGCTTCTGAATGAATCAAAAGTATGTATTGGCGATAGTGAAGCGTGTGTAAGAATAAATGGTGTCAATGGTGATTGGTTTAGGGTTAATAGCGGAGTCGAGACAGGGTTGTGTTAATGTCTGCTTGGTTATTCAATTTGTATATGGATGGGGTTATGAATAGAATTCGAGGTGGGGATTGGCAGGAAAATGGGTGTTAGAAATGGTGGAGAATGGAGAGAGTGGAGGGTGCCTACCTATTATATGCGGATGATTTGGTTTTGTGTGGCGAAATCTGAAGAGAGTATATGAGTGGATTTATGAGTAGAGTATGAGATTTACCGGACAGACTACAAGATGTGGTAGTACAAAGGAGGGGCTTGAAAGTAAACGTGGATAAGAGTAACAGGGTTATGGTTGTGGATGAAGGACACTACCTCAACTAGATCGTGAGTTATGTTAGTATGGTAAGAGCAGCTAAGAACATGTGTCTAGAGTTAAATAATTTTAGGGTATAATGATAGTTGGAACGAGTATAGGGAAACGACCGACTGCAAGAAGTGTAGTAGGAAGGTTGTGAATGGCAGGAAGGATGCTGGTGCAATTAAATCGTGGGTGAATGCAAAGGGACTAATCTTGAGTGTGCTAGGGGTCTTACATGAGGGTATGGTTGTTACCTGTGTTATTGTTATAGTAGTGAGACTTGGTCTGGAAATAAGAATATAGATCTAAAGTTCAAATTGTTCAGATGGACAGACAATCTTAGGGGGTGTGCTAGGTGTGAGAAAGAATTAATAAAGAGAGGAATGAACGTATTAGAGAGTGGTGTGGTGTGAAGAAAAAGGGTTAAAATGATGAGAACTTAAATGACAATGTAGTGTTGAGAAACTAGCGACTTATGAGAGAACTCATAGTGGAAAGGATGAAATGAGTAGTCGATTGGTTACTGCGGATGTACTAGTAAGGTGGAAGGTGTAGTTGGAACCCGACCGGCTGGGAGACCGAACGAAGAGAAAGCTGGATTGAGTCAGTAAAACGAATGTCCTGAAGGAGAGAAATGTGAGTTTGGCAGTAGTGCGAGAGTAAGGGCAAATAACCGGAGCAGGAGTCGGCGGGGTATAAAGATTTTGTCAATGGGGGCACTGAGTATAGTGGCCCACCTGGGCCAGGGGATGAACCTTACATTGACGATTTACATAGTGAGTGGTCCTGTCCGGTGCCCATGATGGCTTCTAGGGTGTGATTTGTCTGTTGTTGACGTAGCCTCTCGACTAAGTTAATGGTACAGTGGGGCGGTTAAGTGCTGGGCTTTTCTTTTCTGACGTTGTCATGTCTCCTACTTGCTTTTTCTTTTCTCATTGGCTTGTACATTGCACCTTACCTGTACCATATTCTTGGGGCAAAGAGGAAGGTGAATATAAGAATAGAAAGTTTATATATATATATTATTACGCTATTTATTATATAATATTTATTATATATATATTATATTATATATTTTATTATATATTATATTAATAAATATTATATTTATAATATTATTATATTATATATATATTATATATAGTGATTGATAAATGTATATATATATAATAGTGAAAATATGAGTAATGATAATAATAATTAATAATATAATAAAAAAATAATAATAATAATATAATAATAATAATATATAATAATTTATTTTATATTTATTATTATTATTATTATATTATTAATTATTATTATTATTATTAATTAATTATTCATTATTATTGATTATTATTATTATTTATTATTATTATTATTATTATTATTATTATTATTATTATTATTATTATTATTATTATTATTATTATTATTATTATTATTTTTATTATTATTATTATTATTATTATTATTATCTTATTATATTATTATTATTTATTATTATTAATTATTATTATTTCAAGGTTATACTGACTCGTATTCAGACTTTCTTGGAAGATTCCATTTGGCACGGTTCTCCTCCTACAAATGGTGTCATGAATGTGACGGAATGTACGGAGTTTCACCGTCTGTGGTCTGCTCTTCAATTCATTATGTGCTGCCCGGTGGTGTCAGCTACTAATTATACTGTGGAGTAAGTGAGAATGTTTACATTTTTCAAAAATATAATTTGGTTTAGAATTAGTTAAAAGTATAGGTTTGGTAAGTAAGCTTGCAATTGATACAGTGCAAATAGTTGTAGTATGTTAACCCATTCAGAATGGTAGTCGGAAGTAACTTTTAGAGAGTTATGTAGAAAATCTTATGTAACTAAGATAAATAATGATTTTTGAAACTTAAAGCAACCATCCATAAATGTTACAATCGGCAATAATATGCGGTAAACGAAGAAAATTTGGTTCAATAATTTTTTACAGACCTATCATATAAGTGGTTTTGTGGACGGACAAAGGAGGTCACTATTATTTATTGGGAAAGGTAAAGACAATAGTATTGCAAAACTATTATGCATAAATTGTAATGATTAAGGCCTTTCAGTTAGACTGAGCGGAGGTATGGGAAATATATAGATATTTATATAACGGAGAAGTATATACTGACAGCGTACGCATATATTATTATTATATTTTTATAACTACCTTATATATATATAATATAATTATATATATATATATATATATATATATTATATAACTAATATATACGCTTTAAGGGAATCAAAGTTTTGTATTAAATAATTACTAATTATAAATAAATAATAATACTATATATATATATATATAGTATATATATATATATATATATATTATATATATATAATACTATTAATAATACTAATATATACTATACTATACTATTATTATATATATATCTAATAATATATATATATATTAATATAATATATATACTATATATTAAATATATTAATATATATATTAATAATATATGATATTATATATATTAATAGTATTAATAATCTATTAATATAAATATATATATTATAATTATATATAATATAATAATAATATTAATATAATATATATAATATTATACTATTATATATATATATATATTAATATATATATATACTATATATATATATAATATATATATATATTATATATATATATATTAATATATATTAATTTAAGTTACTTAACGGAGAGCAACTTAATACTACAATTATTAAATGTACTTAATGAAACGGAAAGTTTAAATAGAAAAAAGAAGCATTTAAAGGTGCGACAAATTAAAATTAACAATGAAATTAAAATTTAATTTTGTCAATTTTGAAAACGGACTACTTTGAACGCGCTTGATGGAAATTAGGTAAGATATATAATATACTAATATATATATATATATATTATATATAATATTATATATATATATATATATATATATATATATATATACTATATATATAAAATTATATATATATATTGAATATATAATATATATATATACTATATTTATATAATATTATATATATATCATATATATATATATATATATATATTATATATATATATATATATATAATATAGTATCTATATACTCTATATATATACTATATATATATATATATATAATATATAATAATATAATTATATATATATATATATATTATATATATTTATATATATTATATATATATATATTCATATATATACTATATTATAATAATATCTTTTAATTATATAATACATATATATATTATATTATGATCCCAATATATATATATATATTATTATATATATAGTATATACTATATATATAAAATATATATATATATATATATATTATATATATAATACTAATATAATATATATACTATATTAATATTTATATAATAATATATAATATATATATACTATATTTAATATATATTATATATAAAATAATATATATATTAAATATATTATAATATATACTATATAATATATTATAAGTTTATATATATATAATATAATTATATATATATTATATAATATAATATTAGTATATATATATAATATATATACGATATACCATAATTATTATTATTATTATTCATTTATTTATATTAAATTATTATTATATTAATTCATAGTTATTATTATTATTATTAATATTATTAATTATTATTTTAATAATTATTGATTATAATTATATTATATTATTATTATAAATATTATTATAATATATTATATATATATATATATTTAATATATATATATTAATATATAATATATATTATATAATATTATATAAATAATATATATATAATCTGGATTAATTTTGAACATGTTCTATATTGACTTGAATAAAGATATCTGTTTCTCCTAGATCTAGAGCCTTATGGATCGTGGGTTAAATACCTGTACTTGCCAGAGTGGTAGGTGGTCGTATTCTCTACTTTGGTTTATATTTTGAATTATGACCCAAGGCCTCGGACGTATAGTATAGTATAGTAAGGTAAAGACGTAAGTGTTATAGTGCATTAAGTACAGACGGTGGAATAGTCGTGAAGTCTATGACCGGGTGTGTGATGTGTGTTTTGTGTAGGTAGTGTGTGTGTGGTTCAAGTTGATAGATTCAATAAATGCGTTCAAAGTTGGATAGATACATACATGAGCTCAAGTTAGGATAGATACATACAGGACAGGTACCTACATGACCTCGTGTTAGGAACAGTTACCTACAACAGGTACTGCGTCAGGTACCTACAGGTGACCGACTTAATCCCTCACGAACCTTCATGAAAGGTCATTTCAAGACCTGATTACGGTATCTAGTGTCAGAAAATAATCAGGTCAAAAACGATCAACAAAGCGGGGGCTAAGACCCTAAAGGGGGTTCACAAGTGGGGCCAAAACTAGGGGGGAGACACGTACGACGGTTGCTACGCAACCGTCTGGCGCACCTCTTAAAAAAAGCGGGTATATATATATACACACTTGCGCCGTGGAATACCATAGTTCGTGCTGCGGAATGTACTTCCTATTACTGACAACATCATATTTCACATATTTCAGACACCACCTTTTTTCCACAAATCATATTCACATACTTATATCCACACTCTTCTACTAAACAACATCTTACAAACATCTCTATAATTATATCCCTATTTCAGGGGGTGTAAAAATTGCAGAAAAATCGAAAAAAAACACTAAATGGACAGTGGTAGTTGGGTTGGCTGCCAACTACCACTTATCTTTTGTTAGAAATGCTAATGGATGCCTCGGAGAAAGTCGTGATTGTCGTTATCGACCTTTCTATCTTTCAGCAACAATGTATGATACGTATAAGTAAATGGATTGTCAGAGCAATAAATGATGATGAAAAGAGGAGAAAGTTGATGGATGTATTTAGAAAGGGTAAATTTGATTTGCTCGTTGTAACTGAAACAAAGATGAAAGGAAATGGGGAAAACTAGTTGTGTTTTATAAAATGTGTATGTGATGGTGTGGAAAGGATTGAGACTGGGAGAGAAGGAGTTGAAATTCTGATGAATGAAATAAGGTACAGAGCAATAATAAATTTTGCTTGTTTGAAAAGGTCAAGGTGTGTGTGGTTGTGACATATGGTCCATCTGAGGGTAATGTTGATAAGGGTCCGATTTTCTGGGATGATCTGAATGATGTTTTGGATGGGATGAGTAGGAGCTTCAGATTGATTGTCTTGGGCTACCTAAATATTTGGGTAGGTGATCAAAAAATGGATGTTATAATATTTGGTTTTGGGGTGTCTGGAGAAAATGAGCATGGTAGGAAGGTGATTGAGAGAGAAGGTCATGAGTTGTAAAAAGTTGGCTGAGTCGCCGCTGCTTTATTAATATATTATAGTATATATATATATATTAATATATTATTATATATAATTATATATATATTAATATATATATTATATAATATATATATATAGTATTATAATATATATATATATATATATAATATTTAAATATATATATATATATATTAATATATTATAATATATATCATATATATATAATTAATATAGTATTATATATAGAGTAGAAATCTAAATCAATAAAACCCTTTAGTTAGTAAGTATCAAGTTGAGAGGCCTGAATTATAATATACTGACAAATTATCAAAGTTCTAATAAATTTTCACATAATAAAAAAGTCTTCTGGATGTTTAGTAGCGTAGCTTCGATCTTACTAGATTAGCTAGGAATCATCCTTCATGACAGCTGTGTATATGAAGACTCAATGAAATATTTAATAATAAAGATTGTTATGTTAAAAAAATGATTAAATATAATTAAAAATCAGATAAGTTAAACTTAGATTTGATTTTTGAAAAAGGTGTGGTGTTCAAATTTTTGTTTAAGGTGTGGTCTAGAGTGTGTTCACCTTGTTGGTAGTATGTTAAAATTGGGAAGTTTTTAATGCAAAGGGATCCCAATGAATTTACGTTGGCTGGGTTCGAAGTACTTGTAAAATGGGATGTCATGTCCATTAAGTTTACATTTTCGTGATTGAATTGGGTTCAGGTGGTAGTGTGAGTGGCCGAGTATTGTGAGTCCAGAAGGTAAGGCATGTTTGTGTTGGTCTTGCGTCTAGTGAATCGTTGAGATTTCACTCAATATAGAGGAGTATCAGTTAAAACAAGTGGATATTTTATATCAGCATATGGGAAAATGCTGTATGAAGGTGCTGAGTTGAGGTTTAAAAATACGGCTATTTTACGAGAGATGTGTTGGGTGGTTATCTACAGAGATGTAGGTAATAGGATTTAATGATTTTGATATGAGGGGTATAAAGAGATGGTAAATTTTTTTTTTTTTTTTTAATTTTTTTTAAAATGGGTATTATTCTTTTTTCAAAAAAATCAAATCTAAGTATCTAATTATCTGATTTTAATTATTTTAAATTTTTTTAACATAACAATCTTTATTTAAATATTTCATTTAGTCTTCAAATTCACAAGCGTCTTGAAGAGATCCAGTAATATCAGTAAGGATTGAAAGCTTAACGCTCTAAACATCATACAGAGACTATTTTTATTATGTGAAAATTTATCAAGAACTTTGATATATTTGCAGTATATTATTAATTCAGGCCTCCTAACTTGATATATCAATATATATATATATTATATATATAATATAATATAGCTATATTGTACAAATTATCATATAATGTAGAATATATATAGTATATACAATATAGTGTACATAATAAAATATCACAATTAATTTATATACAATTAGCTAGCTGTACAAATCGTCATATAATAATGCTCACAATAATATTAATATATACTATACACTATATATACTATATATATTATTATATATACTATATAATATTATTATATTGTGGTCGGTTAATATCTTGCCTGACAGGCATAAATTTCGTAAATTATGAGATCACAAGTTTATTTTTAATTTTGGAAACGACTATTATTAATGCATTCTTCTAGATTAATTTAAGAAAGAAGATTATTTATATTATTGCAGCAATGTTTATATATTAAAAGAAGATTTATTTTTGACAAATTGTGAAATTTCAGGAGAATTATTAATATGTTAATAGATCGTTAGGTTTGGTAATTAATTTAGACATCAGTTAGGAATGATATATTATTTTTGTTATTACTATAATGCTAAGATACTGCAAATACGTATTTAAAGGGCAGATATATTGGGACTTATAATGGCTTTTTTTGCTTCTTGTACTATCGATCTTAAAACTTGTGATTTTGATATCTTTAAATATTATATACAAGTAAAACTCCAGCTTTTATCTTGATTGATTTGCAAACCGGCACGGCTTTTAGAACCATTAGATAATTCTCATTGAAGCTTAGACCTAATATTCAGCAAGTTGTGAAGGATTTGATAAAGTTTAACCCCTAGACAACAGAAATTATTTATTGGAACTGCACCCGCGTGTCCTCACGATAAATATCTGTGAAAAGAATTTTATTACATCCTACATCACCCGCTAAAATAGCTTGACATTATTTCTTCATCACACTTGCTGAATTTAGATTCTTACCTCTCTTTTATTCTTCACGGTCTCTCTTCATTTCGTCGACATTAATAATGGACTACCAATCCTGGTGCCAGATGGCTAAAGAATTATTCCTAAAAGGCAAAGAGTCTCTCGAATTTATTAAAGAAAGAGAGAAAGCTTACAAAGAAGAGAAGGTTGCTGAAGCAGAAAGCAAGAAAGAGAAAGCTCAACTCAAGAAAGAAGAGAGGATTGCTGAAGCAGAAAGAGCTGAAAGGAATGCTCAACTCAAGAAAGAGGAAGCTCAACTCAACAAAGAGGAAGCTGAAAGGAATGCTCAACTCAACAAAGAAGAAGAAGACGATAGGAAAGCTGCATTATTAAATAAACAAATTGAAGAAGCCAAACGCACACGGAACTTTGAATTAGAACGAATACGACTGTCCAATCAGTCTCAATCGTCCGTCCATTTAAGCAATGTATCCATATCGACAAATGTTAAGGTACCGAATATGGCCCCGTTCGTTGAATCAAGGGGACGAAATGGACGCTTACATCCAACGTTTTGAGAGGTATGCGACATCTTCAAATTGGGATCGCAGTTTATGGCCTCTCTATTTAAGTGCGCTTCTAACTGGACGTGCTCTGTCAGTTTATAGCAAGTTGCCTCCCAACTTAGCTATTGATTTTTCTAGCTTAAAGGAAGCCTGCCTCATTCATTTAATTGAACCGAAAGATGGTATAGTGGGCAAAGTTTAAGGAGCAAAGCTAAAACTAGATGAGGGTCGGATACAATTACTGAAATCGACGATTAATATCATATTTGTCAGGTGGTGATACTGCCATCACGTTTCAAACCAAGATTTTTCCAAGGTTTAAACCGATAAATCTAAGAGCGTGGATTGAAGTCAATTACTCAGCCTGTTGCCACAAAGGGACTGAGCTGTTCATCTTAGAGAGATAGGACTCCTCTAGTTAACAAACCGAACATTGCGTTCTCTCGCGGCATAGGATTTCTCAGCAAGGGGTAATGACTTGTGTACGCCAAAAAGGAAAGACTTGAACTCTTAACTGTGACGAGATTGACAATAACGAGGAAAATACAAAGTCATAGCACTCAACCCCAACACACCAAAGTTTGTGGAATATGCCGCCACAAAGGCGGCGCACGATTCAGCGCTTGTTATTCCTGCCAAAATGGAAACATCAGATTTCCACGTAATCGGCATTTATTATAATAAGTTTAACCGCGATAACAAGAAAGCGAAGAAAAGATGCATGCACCAAGGCAAGAAATACACAATGCCGCTGTTACAATTGATATCCTATAGCAAAGGGGATTCTTGAAGCGGCATGTCAAATTGTGGAAAAATGATGAGTGTGTTGACGTGAGTAATATGGTAAAGGACGGCAAATGGTTGCCAGCGTCAATGGAAATCGATCCCCATTATATCCATTTCATGTCAGGATGATTCAAACGTCAGACATTCCTATGCCTGTTGCGAACGGTTCTATAAATGGCATTGACGTATACGTACTTCGTGATACAGGGTGTAGTGGCGTAATTGCGAGAATAGAAGTTGTGTGAAAACCCGATCATTCACAGGCAAGATTAGAAAAATGATTCTAATTAGGACAGCCGCTGAAGCAAGAATTTGGATTCGCAGTCCGTTCTATACGGGGTACGTCGCTTCGAAGCTTTATATCTGAGAACGATGCCGTTGTATGATTTAACATTGGGAAATTTCCAAGGGCGCACTAGGAGTCCGGAGATCAATTAGGGTGTTCGAAATAATGATATAAACTTAATACCGAAATAAGGACAACATCCATTGTTGAAGTTACCCTATGGAAGCTTGAACGAATGCTACTGGAAAATAAAAAAGAATAGTAATTGAATACCGCGACTGGGACACAATCCTCTTGATGTCGAGTACTTAATGAAGTCTCGAAAAGCTAGTTTCGAAAATAAAATGAGTCAAATTAGATACCCGGTTGATCGAACGTGTGGACACCGACCTATGAGTCGAAGTTATTGTATGAAGCTGGGAAAGGGCCTATTGAAAAAAATATGAATAAAGTTGCTGTACGACAAGACACATCAGTCGGCGAAACAACTCATGAAACTGAAACTGCTACAAAAAACGGGTACTAAAGGCAAAAACTCAAAATCTGAATGGGAAATCTCCCATTCCAAAATGCAGAAAGACCTCAATTCAGGCTGTTTTGAAGCCAGTGTTAATGAGGCAATAAAGTCTGAGATGACGGCGAAGACGCCTAAAAATAGTAATTGTAGAATCGATGCGGCAAATCATTCGTTGAGATTAGTCAGACAAAGACCGGTGCTTTGATGTCGGGAAAATAAACGCATCAAGCCCAAAAGCAGATGCCGCACTTTGGAAAGAAGTCAATACTTGTTCAGAGATTCTAAAAATGAAAATGAAATGGAATGAAATCGATGTAATTATCAAAGGTTGCATAGCATGAAGGGATTCTAAACCAAAGAAACACCTCATTCAGGTTCAAAGGAGGGTGAGAGAGTTGTTCGTCAGTAGCGCTTAGCTGCTTAGTACACCTTTCGCCAGAAAATTCACTGATAGGAAATTTAATATGAAACAGCTCATAGCTGTACGAGAGAAACAAATTCAAAATGAGAGAGAGAGAAAAGGAGAAGTTCAATGCAAAAGCTTAAAGAACGTCGAAGGACGGAGTGTGAAGTCACTTATGTCTGACATGTGGAATTATATGGCCTCTACATTAATGCTCGCTGGTGCAGTCCTAGAGTGAGCGGATAGAGGACAATCACGTCGCTCTTAAAAATCACAACGGCTGGGGTGTTTAGCACCAATCGCAGAACCCAATGCGCCCTTGTGTTCTCTCTGAATGGTCAAAAGGACTTGTCGAGACCAGAGGAATGGTCGAAGGCTGGGATTTGGAGAAGAAGAAGCTATGAATTAGAATACTGCCAAACCTTCTTAGACAATAAGAGTTTGCCATCGTTGATGACTTCCATTACAATAGTCGAAAGGTCAAGTAATGAAGACGTAAACGGATCAGACAGAGGAACGATCCCGAAGACCAAGGAAGAAATAGGAAACACTTCAGCGTGGATGAAGCGATGGCCACAGTGAACAAATAACGCGAAGGAAAGACCTTGTCTCTTTTCAGGCGAGAGATAATCTATGACGTTTCATTTTGCCAAGGACAAAGATGAACACGGTCACTTTGTCTTGCTAGGAGGGGCATGTTGTCAGCGTTATCATCTTGACTGAAGGCCATAACTTTCGCACATATGAGATACCACCAAGTTTTATTATAATTTGGAAAGACTATTATTAATGATTTTAGTATTAATTATTTATTTAAAGTTAGATTTATTTTCAATAATAAGATAATTTTAGTTATTTATATAAAAGAAGATTTAGTTTAAGACAAATTGTGATAGATAAAAATTATTAATATGTAATTGTTAGGTTTGTAATATAATTTTAGACTCATGCAAGTTAAGGAATGATATTAGTATTCTGTGATGTTAATACGATATGTAACGATACTGCCAAAGCAGCTATTTAAAGGCAGATATATTAGTTATAAAAGCTTTTTTTTGCTTGTTGTACTATCGAATGTATTTAAAACTGATTGGGATATCTTGGTAAAGATTATATACAAGTGAAGACACCCCAGCTTTTATCTATGATGTGATTTGCGCAAACCGCACGGCTGTTTAGACCGATTAAGATAGTATTTCTCAATTGAAGGCTATAGTACTAATATTGCAACAAGTTGTAAAGATAATTGATAAATTTAACAAAGAAGTAAAAGAATTAAAAGTAGATGATGAAATAGAACCGCGTGTCTCCTCGATAATATATCTCGACTACAGCAAGCGACACACACACACACACACACACACACCTATATATATATACGTAGTAATGATATCTAGTAGTAATATAGGTATATATATGATTATATCAGTTGAGTATATTATGACTTATTTAGATTAATATATGCTACTATAACGTGATAGGAAGTGACAGTAAGCCTATAATATATATATACATAGTATACGATATAAATTTTAATAGTAATAGTATATAATTAGAATATAGTACTTTAAGACGGCGGCCCGTGCTATAGGCTAGTATACTATTATAAGAGGTTCGAATGGCTAAAGTAACTACCGGCAAGTTTATAACACGTTATAATATATGAAACCGCATAATATTTCCCGATTTTAATGAAAGTATATGGTATTGAACGCACAGCCGCCAGCCTGATGCTAAAAGCAGGTGTGTTACTGACGCGTGCATACGCACGATGAGCATTATAGAAACCACAGGGACCGTGTTTAAACTTTCTTGAAAGATTATCCTTTATCCCAGAAGAAGCATAAGTAACCGTCGAATCTGAGCGTCACCTTCGGAAGATCTCCAAGCTACCTCGTGGTCAGGGTCACACAGGGTTAGAGTGGAATAGATCAATAATATTGGATCAATATTGTAGTTAATGAGAATTCAATGAGCCAAGTAAGATACTCTGCAATCGGTTTATATAATTAAAGCTGGTTGAATTGTTGGTGGGCATAACCAAAATTGGTCAAAATTGGTGCTAGCTTGCTCCCTAGTAGCTGGGAACAGAAAAAATCATTTTGCATTGTACTTCAATGTCTAGGGGGCCCAACTTTAGTTTTTTTAAAAGGGTTTGACATCGTTTTTTACCTTTTTAAGTTGTATGACATATTATAATAGTGGCTTATGATCTTCCAAAATTTGTTTAATCCACTAAGTGAGAAGGCTATTTTCCTCTGTCATCATTTCAGATCCCAAGACTAATGAACGACAGATTGGATAAGCAGTTCCTGTGGGGTACAGTGTTATAATTACTATTATTGCAAGACGTATTCAAATGGCATGTGCACATTAGGCAAAAAGAGACAGGGCATGTCAATGCAATTCGGGGATTATCCACAAACCACATTGTCGAAAATCACTACCACTGGGGATGGCTGAGGAGATGTTTTTTTAGAGACCGTAGAACACAGTTTCCATCAAGTAAGTCAACAAAGATGCAGTGTTACTCATGTCTAGCAAAGTTAGTGGCACAGAAGTTAAAAGGCATACTACATAAAGCAGGGCATTCCAGACATGGAGAATTTGAAAAAGTGTTTATAGTGAAAGTGAGGAGACTAATAGTGAATGTCAATGATTTGATTGAAATATTCAAGAAACTAACACTCTTCTCTAACATACTAAGATAAAAATAACAATCATTTTCTCGTCTCTTCGACATTTAGCGCGTGCAAGTGTGTTCATAATGTTATAGTTGAACGTAATATGTCAATGTCCCAATGAAAAGAAAATCCTGTATTGGAATGGCAATTTGGGCTTATCAAAACACTTCAAGACGCATGATAATAGAAAGGTGGACAAGGAAAGAAGCAGAGAAAATACATGAAACTTCAGGAAAGGAAAGGAAACGGTTGAACATTTGAAAGTAAGAGTGAGAACACAAAGATACGACCAAAAATGTGTACAGTTCAGTTGAATTATCATGGGAGGCAGTTGAGAGTGATGTTGCTGAAGATCATTTTCTTAGAATCAGAGAATGGAAGAATTCACCTCAAATAGAAACGAGTATCTGAGTTGTTGTAAAGCATTAGAGAGGACAAATGTGAGCAATAGCGATGCAATGTCTCATATTAACATGCTGCCCTCAAGGGACCTCGGACTTCTGTCACCAAAAAACGTTGTTGATTCAAGTAAGTTACAACGCCAAGAAAATACTGGAGAGACAAACAGTCAGAGGAGCATTTGCTGCAACACAGAGGTATGTTCTGCATTGGTTTCGATGGAAAAATAGATGAGAACACTTGTCGATAACTGAGTGTGCGTAAGAAAATTTAGAGAAGAACATTACGTGCTAGTGTCTTTCCAGATGCATTTTACATCGATCACGTTAGTCTAACTCAGGAAGATCTCGAGATGTATTTAATGTGAAATTCTGGTATTATTCCGAACGAACAAGACTCTACAAGAAGACTTTAAGAGCATGATTCGGCGATGGAACCCTGTGAATACGGGTAAAGCATGGAATAATCACATGTTGGAGTTACATCTTAAAAGACCCTTCAATGGCTCATATGCTTGTTGCATTTTAATGAACTGCCACTCAGGAAGTTATTTAGTGTTGTTGATGGGAAGACAACTGGCCAATCGTCACATGAAGAACCTATAACCAAACTGCTCTCATTTGATCCTCAGACCAAACCCATCATTAATTTTCAACCAATCCCAGTCTCTGTAGTTGATGTTCCTGAAACAGTTACGAAAGATCTATTTAAACTTTATTTATTTACTAAAAACTCTGTTTAATTATTTAGGCAAGGGGTTCAAAATGCAGATCATAATAATATGCGGTATTTTAAAAACTGCACAGCCGGGTGCTTAAGCCATGCAAGGTGGCTAACTAAAGCTAACAGACTGCTTCGATTGTACCGTTTCAACAGAATCCGCATCTGATGATCTGAGGCCTTTGGTACGATTCGTACTGAACTTCTATGCCCCATATGGTTCTATATCCGCTCCCATCCCTTCTGTCAAGATGGGGCAAAGAATTTTCACTTTATGGTATCAAAGTATCAAAAACTTTCTCCTGAAGATCAGCATCATTTCTCGAGTGCTCCTAAACAACTCTATTTTTGTCATGCCAGAAAACTTGTTGCTAGCTGGTGTTGCAGATGAACGGGAAACAATAAGAAGATTTTCATGTCAACAAATTCTTCAAGCAAGAAAGAAAATTTCCTCCACAATGTGCAAGTTCGCTGCTTTGATAAAAGGCAGCTAAACGTCAATCTCACCGCCACTTCCTACAGGGAACTGATAGACTGGGGGAGTAACTCCTATCACCCCCACTGTCTCTTCGATGATATTATGATGATATTTGTGTTAGTAATCCAACAAATTCTCCTACCAAGTATCGTGTTCATCGGTCGATGTTTGAAAGAAATGTCAAATGTTTCGCTGTTTCTTATAGGGTGTTGGTCATACTCTCGACTGGGTGGCATATACTACAACCAAACATTCTCGAATCGAAATACCTTCAGTACAGACAAAATCTGATTTCCTATGAGATTTTGTACTATGCAGGTTGTTTAGCGTGTTAGCATGTAAGGATATTTAAGCTATATTGCTATTCTGGCTATATATATATATAGTATATATATATATATATAGTATATATATATACATATAGTATATATATATATATATCTATATATATAATATATATATATATAATATATAACTAATATATATAATATAGTATTTTTGTTTTTAAATAAAAAGATTCAAGGTAAAGTTGGGGTATGAAAACAAATCTTGAAGAACTTACTTTTAACACATTTCAGTTTGTATCTGAAGTGAGCACCAAAATACAAGTTCGCTTTCAAATCTGCACTATAAATTTTGTATGTTTTCAACCCAGGCTATTATATATGTATATATAAAATCTCTATATTTCACCTTTTATTGAGTTTATGGGTTTTGAGCCACACCCTCCCTGATGGTAAAGCAGGTGTGTTACCACTCGACCACCATGAGTTAAAATGAAACCCAATGTTTACTTCTGGAAGATTACTTCTTCCCAGAAGAATAAGGTACCGTCAGTCTGACAGTCACCTTTGGCAGATCTCCCCGATCACAAATCATATTCACGTACTTATATCCACACTCCTCTTCTAGACAACATCTTACACACATCTCAAACCTTATATCCCTATGTCTGGGGGAGAAAAAAAATTGCCGATAAATCAAAATAGACGACTAAATGGACAGTGGTAGTTGGTTTTGCTGCCACCTACCACTTATCTTTTGCCAGAATTGCTAATGGATGCCTCGGAGAAGGTCGTGATTGCCGTAAGCGACCTTCTACCTTTCGGTAAATGTATGACATGTATAGGTAAATGGAATGTTGGAGCAATAAAAGATGAAGAGAAAAGGAGAGAGGTAATGGATGTATTTAGAAATGTTAAATTTTATTTACTCGCTGTAACTGAAACAAAGATGAAAGGAAATGGGGAAAGTTAGTAATTTTATAAAATGTGTATGTGATGGTGTGGAAAGGAAAAAGATATGATAGATTTTGCTTGTTTGAAAAGGTCAAAGTGTTTGTGGTTGTGACATATGGTCCATCTGAGGGTAATGTTGAAGAAGGTACAATTTTCTGGGATGATTTGAATGATGTTTTTTATGGGGTGAGTAGTAGCTTCAGATTGATTGTCTTGGGTTACCTAAATGGTTGGGTAGGTGATCAAAAAAGGGATGGCATAGCTTGTGGTTGGGGTGTCGGGAGAAAATGAGCATGGTAGGAAGGTGATTGGTTTCTCTAAGGAAAGAGATATGTGTTTTAGTAATACTTTCTTTAAACACAAGAATAATCATATGTATACTTGAGTTGGTATAGGTAGAGATGTTATCGAAGTGAAAAGTAAGATTGGTTTTGTGTTCGTGAAGGAGATGTTGAAGTATGTGTTGGGTGTTAAATCAGGGAGGTGATTAGGAATAGGATTATCGGATCATTATTTGTTTTATCTAAAATTAAGTTAGTGGGGGGATGAGGTCATTAGTTAGGAGTTAATGGGTAGAGTGAGAAAGTTGAAGGATCGTAAATCTGCAGGTATAGATGAAATTACTGGTGAAATGATCAAGAAACGAGGCAAGATGGGGATTGACTGGATTTGGAAAGTTGTTAATAGCAAAGCATTTATGGAGGGTATAGTTCCAAGGGATTGGAGGAGAGCAGTAATAGTACCCTTATATAAGGGAAAAGGGAAAAAGGTAACTGTAATAGTTATATGGGAATTAGTTTAATAACTTTTGTAGGGAAGATATATGCCGGTATTTGGTTGAAAGAGTTTGACGAGTGATCGAGGGACTGTTTTGTGAAGAACAATTTGCGTTTAGATATGGTAGGGAATGTATGGATCAAATCTTGACATTGAAACAAATGTTTGATAAAATTATAGAGAATATGTATAAATTTTGTATTTAGGTTTTATGGATTTGCAAAATTCGTTTGATAGGATTAATAGGGAAGCCCTATGGTTGTTAGTGAAATATGGTGTTGGTGGTAAGCTTTTAACTGGAATCAAAAGTATGTATGACGAGAGAGAAGTATGAAGAATAAATAGACCTGAAAGTGATTGGTTTAATATTAATACCGGAGTGAAACAGGGATGTGTTATTTCTCCTTGGTTATTCAATTTGTATATGGATGGGGTTATGAAAGAATTAGAATTAGAGGAAGGTGTTAGAATGAGTGAGAATGGAGGGTGGAGGGTGGATGGTGGAGGGTGGAGGGTGGAGGGTGCCCTACCTATTATATGGGGTTGATTGGGTTTTGTGTAGCGAATCTGAAAAAGGTTTGAGATAATTGGTAGAGGGATTTTTCAGGCTGTTTAAAATGAGTGTTTGAAAGTAAACGTAGATAAGAGTAAGGTAATGGTTGTGAGTGAGGAGAGTCCTAGGTGGAAAAGTTACATTGGATAATGAGCAACTGGGAAAAGTGTCTGAGTTTTAAATATTAAGGAGATATGTTGGATGAAAAGGGAACGGATGATGCAGATTGTAGTAGGAAAGTGGTGAATGTTAAGAAGGTGGCTGGTTCAATTAAATCTGATGCGAATAAAATCCTTGTGGTGTAAAGGGACTAGTAGTCTGAGAGATACTAGGGTGTTACATGAGAGTATGTTGTTTCTGTGATATGGTATAGCAGTGAAACTATGGTCTGGAATAAGTCGTATAGATCTAAAGTACAATGTGATCAAATGGATAATCTTAGGGGAGTGTTTGGTTTGAGAACAATTGATAAAACAAGTAGAGAACGCATTCGTGAGCTGTGTGGTGTGAAGAAAGGAGTAAATGTAAGAATAAATGAGCGTACATTGAGAGGGTTTTTTTCATGTTGAAATGATGGATGGATGATAGTCGATTACAAAGGCTTGTGTATATATAGTGGTGAGTGTGCTGGTAATCGACCGGCTGGAAAATCGAAAGAAACTTTATTGAGTCAGTAAAGGAATACCTGGAGGAAAAGAATGTGAGTTTGGCAAAGGAGAGAAGTAACGTGCATAATAGGAGTGAATGACGGGGTTTTGTTAAGGGGTATGATTGTGGCCCCACCTAGGCTAAGGGATGAATCCTACATTGATGAGATGCCATAGTGAGGGTCCATCGAAATCCCTAAAGCCCTATGGTGGATTTCTTTGACTGCGACGAGTTCTAATTTAAGGGTATAAAGGGGGGGTGAGAATGAGCTTTCTCTTCGACTTGCGTCATATTCTTCAACTACTTTTCTTTTATATATAACTATATCTATATATATATTGTATAATAAGAATGTATATATATATATAAATATATATATATATATATATATAATATAACAGTAGAGTATGATATAGTATACTATATATATATATATATTATTATTATATATATATAGTATATATATATATATATATAGAAGGAATATGTAATAAAATCAGAAATTACATAAAAGAGAAAACGAAAATTTACCACTTTACGGAGTTTATTAAATTCGGGAAAATACATTATTTAACTTTTAAAATATGAGTTTCTTTCTAATCAAGAGCGGATAAAAATTCCTTTACTTTCAATATTTGATCATTTCAAGAAATTTATGTAACCATCAAACTTATTATTATGATTATTATTATTATTATTATTATTATTATTATTATTATTATTATTATTATTATTATTATTATTATTATTATTATTATTATTATTATTATTATTTTATTATTATTTTATTATTATTTTTATTATTATTATTATTATTATTATTATTATTATTATTATTATTATTATTATTATTATTATTATTATTATTATTATTATTATTATTATTATTATTATTATTATTATTATTATTATTATTACAATTAAAAGTAATTTCTTTATGTAAGAAATTGAAAAAACTAGTACTTTAAGATATTTTTATTACACATTTACTCTAGTTTTAAATATACAAGATGTACGCACTTGACAATATGAATAAATAAATCTTATCATCACCCAGAAACATTCTGGCTATGTCCTGTAGGCATTGTGACAGATACTCCAGATATATCATTTTTGATAGCTGTTATTATATATTTTATCATATGCGTCTATGAAAATTCGTCTAGATCTTGATCGACTAAAATTTACATTTTAGCAACAATTTTAAAATGAAATTGGCGTAGGCCTTTTCATTTAAAAACGTCTTGCACCGACAATAATTTTTTTTTTCACAATTGATTTTATTTGTATTTTTTTCCGTTTGCCCGTCCAGTATAGGATTCATCTTGTTATACTTTAATGTTATATCGCAGTATGTAGTCTCATTTCTTTTTTTCCCAGAGAATAAATGCACGTATCATATGACGATAAACGTTATCAGATATTCAATCAACTCGCATTTTATCAGGATCACGAGGTGTTCATGGATGCCGTGAAAAAAAATTCAGTTTATAACTATAACATGTACACCATGTTTTTAAACTAATACATCACCAAGGAATATTTTGATTAATACCCATGAACATATCTTCGTCTGTATTACAAACACTATTCACTCGAAGACGTTGAACGTTATTTCACAAATACCAAGCTTCTTTAAATATTAGATTTAATAGGCATGCATCCGTAGACAGCGAAAATCTTGCCACCACAAGTATATGATGGATAAGGTCTAACATTTTCAGAGATTGACAGTGTGAAATAAGTTGTAGGAGGTCATGTTTTGCGTACCAGTCTGTCCAATAAGTAGACGGACACCCTCATTAGGAAGTCTTATAAAGTAACACATCGTAGACGAGGTTACGTATCTGTGAGCCCCCTTTAAGGCGGTGCTGACCCCCAAACGTGGTGATCTTCTTATAAATTAATAAATAAGCTGCCGACACGATTGTAGAGATATTCAATATATATTTTGTATATTCTATATATTTAATAAGGATGTGTCTCATTGGGGTAGGGTTCTATTTTTCATTCTTGTGTTCTATATGATGTATCAGGTTGAAATTTGCTGCACACATAGGTGGTGATGTCACCGCATGATAATGGAGGTTGCATGTATGGTGTATTCCCAAAGGTGGAAGCAGCCTCCCTTAAAGATTTGCATTTCCGTTATGGCATGTTAGATATGTCATTACCTCTCAGATTTGGTATACTTATATGTGACGGTGCCACCTCGTCATAGATGAGACGTAAGGGAATATCTCCTCCCATTCCAAGTTGCTTTTCTGGTTAAGGTCTGATAAGTTTGATCTGATAAGTTTGATAAAATCTGATAAGTCTGCAAAGTTTTTTGGTTTGAGTCTTGGGGTAAAGATTTTTATAGTTCTATCCTTTTAAGCTAATGTGAAATCCACGTCAAGTCGGCCATTGACATGGAAATCTCCATTACACTGATCGATTTTTGCTTTTGAGATGTCAAATAAGTGCTTTTTAAGGTCGGTGAGACCATTTTCGACGGTTTTGGATATCAAAACCATCAGAAAATTCAAGCCATTTTTACCATTGGCTTTGGTTTTCCAAAACTTTGACAGATTTTGTCACTTGATGTTTCAAATTATTGGTTTCTAAGGTAGGAGGAATCATTTCTGAAATCGACGAGACATTTGGACTTAACACTAACCCATCGCACTGCACAGCACCTTCCCGAGTCCTAACTGCCTTACGCTCCTCACCCAGTTGAACAACCGCACTATATATAATATATATATATATATAATATAATATATATATACTATGTATATAAATATATACTATATATAAATATATATATAATATATATATATATATAATATTATATATTATATATTTATATATAGCATATATATATATAATATATACCTATATATATATCATAATTATATATATATATATATATATATATATATATATAATATATATATATATATATTATAATATATATATATAATATATTATATATATATATTATATATATATAATATATATATATATACATATATATATATATATATATATATATATATATATAATATAATATATATATATATATATATATATATATATATATATATATATATATAAATTATATCTATATATATATATATATATATATATTAGTAACTCCCTTTGATCTTTATTATAAAAAATATGAACAGATTGATGATGATAATTATCATCATCAATCTGTTCATATTTTGTTTATTTTTAAAACATATTTAAAATTTTTTCAAACATTCTATGTTTTTACTTTAAATTTTTTAAAATTTTATTAAAAGATAAGCACTTTTATTTGTCCTATTGTCTTAAGTGAAAAAGGCAGTAGCGCAATCTCTCTATCAAACCCCTTACCACCCAATCATGCGCATCTGCTTTATGCACTTATGAATTTAAGGTCAATAAAGTACATATTTAAGCTTTATTATTTGTAAAAACTCAGCATAAAAATAATTTTCTGTATGAAAATAAGAAAGTTTATTTAAAATATTACTTGTTTTCTACTAATTTTCGGAGAGGTAATGCCCGCTTACACTCCCATCGGGAGGTGATCCAAAATGAGACTTCACATCCTTTCAAGGTGTGAAACCAAATGGGACTTCTCGTAGGGAAAAAATGACTTCCTTTAGGAAAACTTTATTAAATAGTGAACTCGTGAAAATTATTTTCAGTATCTTTAGTAAGATGATTGAAGGAGAAGACCTTAGAGTAAGAGTTTGGTTAGCCGTAGTATTGATAGGTAAGATAAGTTATTGTGGTATGCAACACATCTTCGAAGGCAATGACAAGAGCTATGTACTAAGTTGGTAGGGGTAAGATAATTTGCTTAACTTAAAATTGTTAATTAACATAAATGAAAAATGTAAATGCGACAAATTATAAGGTAAGGTATGAAAAAAGATGTGTATATATGACATTAGTGTAACATAGTTGGGTTAGTAAGTTAGATTAACCCTAGTATTGTTAGGTAGCAGAGTTTTATAGAGTGTTCAAGACATATTTTAAGGAAATTAGAGGTATGTACTACTATGGCATGAATAAGTAACTTTACTTAAGTTAAATTTGTTATTTAACGTAAATGAATAATGTATAAGTTAAAAATATCGTGTCTTTGATAGATTCTATAATTTATTAATTTTAGCATTTATTAGTTTAGATCTGTTAGGTTATACTAGCTTTGTTAGAAAATGTAACGTTTTTTCAGATATTACTATGCTAGCGGCTAATGACTTGTTAAGAACGTAGGCTGAGGTTAGGTTTTGCTGGGTGAGGTTAGGTTTGGTAAAGAACTTTTTTAATGTCCGCATTTATTCATAGTTTAAAAATGATGTTATATTTGATAGAAAGGATATTTTGATAAAGGTAGCACCAATTGATAGTTCAAAATGTTTGTATCTTTGAGAGATTAGAAACTTTGATATTGCGTTTTGTTAGAAAATACTTAACTAACTGCTGATGATATAAATTATAATAATTGCCTTTGGGGGACGTGGCTTAAATTAATATCTGAGCATATAACCTCCCCCACCCCACAAACCGCCCAGAAGAAGAAAGGAAAGAAAAAGAAAGAAAAAGAAATTGCGCCTTACTTTCAAAAAGCTGTATAGTTAAAGTCATTGTGGGATAAGATGTTTCATTTATTGATAATTCCTTTAGGCTATTTGATTTTACTACAGGCCTCCATGAGTTTGTTTGTCTTCACTCCCCTTAGCATATTTTTGATTTGATTTATTTTAATTTTTTTTATAAATTTCTTTTATTTTTTTTTTCTAGCCCACTTAACCTAAACTCCAAGAAACCTTTCGATATACCCGAAGAACACCACTCACTTATACTACCAGAGAGAGAACCCCCGCGGCGTCTATAGGCTCAACCCAAAAAACTCGATTGCAGCAGATGCAAAATTATTCTTTATTTTTAGAAATAACGCTATTATATTGAATGTGAAGATCATTTTTTTAACCACAACTTTGTGTATGTCAAAACAAGAACAGAAACGGAAAAACAAAATTGATTGAACAAAAAATATATTAAAACCAAGTAAACTGTTAACATGTGTGCGAGTCAAGAAAGAGATACGAAGAAGAGACCGCAGGGAAAATTGGAAAAAACGGACAAAAGCCACTCTTAGTTCTCTCAATGGCTCAAATACTGTTGTAAGTTTTTGGGCGAGCGGGTTAAGAGAGGGTCTAGTTTTTATCCATACAGCCACCACACCACAAAAATCACATGTCCATTAGTTACACAAGTTCAGTACAGTATAGAGCTAATAGTTAATGTACACATGGCGGAGGGCATATCTGTGCAACTTCAAGCCACTGCCGCCCGGCATCATTTGAAATAAACCTTAATCGTTTAAGGAGCGGGAAAGGATACTATTGAAAGAAAAAAAAGAAAAAAAAAAAAAAAAGGAAAAAAAGTGAAACAAAAAGGGAGAAAAAACAGGGAACTTAAAATCACATATGCTTGCCCAAAATTTGAACTTTGAGAAAATACTCGAATAGATTCTACGGGTATAATAATAATTTAGCAAACCAACAGCTAAACACGGTATCGTTAAACTCAGTGAGGGGCAAACTGGGGAATTTTAACGGACTATTATTAGGTATCAGAAGATGACGTCAATCTGCTGTTGCAGGCTAATAAATGTGAAATCGCTACATATTGCTATTTGTTATTTGATGATCAATGTCTCAATACAAGACAGCTCCAACTTCCTCTTTTTTGATGGGAAATAGGCATATGCCGTTATCAGAATCGGGAAAGGTACAAAAATTAATGGATATGGGAGATTCTTATGCAACATTAATTTGGTATGTTAAGACCTTATCAAGGAACTTCGTCTTCTTTTGGCAAGGTCTAAGGGTGCTAAAATAATAATACGAAGCCATTACCAAACTTGATATATATAATATATATACTATAACTTGTATTATATATATATAGATTTATATAGTATATACCATATATATAGTATAATATATATCTATATTCATAAAATATCGATAGTAACGAATATTCATAGTATAGGTATACAACTTATATACTACGGGTAAATGTAGTTATATCTGATAGTATGTATATTAAATTTTATCATTCATCAGATAATAATATCAGGGCCCCTCCTCTGAGTGATCTGTGTAGTCATCTGCTCGTCGTTATTAAAGTATTTAAATATACATTAGATAGTGTTCAAAATTAGAAGTAATAGGTGACAACTATAAATAACTATATATAGTCTAACAATAATTAAATGTGCAGCTTATTGGTATATAAATTCTGACTATGGTTCTCAGATAATAGATACTAATACTTTAAGTGAACCAAATATAATATAATAAAAATCAAAAAAAATATATCTATATGAAGTATATATTTATTAATTAATAATGCGGTAATAAAATATTGTTTTCCTAACTTATTTGAATAATATAAGATAATACACTCCACCAGTGTATATTATATTTTTACGCATGTAAAATTTAAAAATATAATAAGTTAATTTAAATATAGAGATTGTCTCAAGGCATAGGAAAAAAAGTCTAATATCAAAAGTTACCAAAGGTTAAGTATACTGATATAAAAAGTTAAGTTTTTTTTATGTCAAAGCTTTATGCAAATCTATATTGAAAACATTTGATGACACCCAGTACAAGACTCTTACTTGCTGGAATTGATATTTTGACTCAGAAGCTTTGGGCACACAAATCGTGATTAAAGAATACTTCTCTAAAAATGATAAATATATTATGAACACTTAATTAATTGAATAGCTAAGCCCTTTAGTTACTTAGACAAAGACTTTCTTTGTGTCTCCAAGTTTTAGTTTATATTTTAAGTAATTATTATATCTCATCTTATGACTTATTACAGCAGTAATAATAAAATTTTTTGAGATAAAGAAACTATAGTATTAAAATCAAATTTATATATTCTTTATTATGTTATATATAAATACATTTGTGATGTAAGTATTATAATATTAACTAAAAATATAGTCTTAATGTCTAAAGATGTAAATAAAAGAGTTCTATAATTATGGCTATTCTTGGTTCCGTAAGACTTTAATCTATGTACTTAAGCCTGTCGCTTCTAAATTAGTTGATAATTAAATATTGCAAATTGATGTAATATCGCTTTCTTTCTCTTATGAAATATTTCTTCACTATCGGGGTTACACACCTCTATATATATTAGAGTGTGTAGTACACTTGAAATAAAAATAAAATATTATTTTTTTATATGTTACTCTCTTTAATTTTTAAAAAATTCGAATATCGTCTACTTATATGGTCAATTATTTTCTTTAATGTTGTGGTACTCAAAATCGAGTTAATATAGAATATAGTTGCTCTATTAATTAATAAAGATAATTAAATAAAATTGTAGATGAGATTCACTACAATTCCAAGTGCCAATTGATTATTTTTCGAAAAGTTTGTCAGTTCTAGCAAAACTATTAGTGATGCGCATCAAAGTGGCGCGATGTTGGTAGTATATCAAACAAAAAAATATCTCACAGAAATACTGAAGTAGAGACTCTCGCAACATCAATACATCATTAAATCACATACCGAAATATGCACACTTTCAATAGTTTCAAAATATAGTAAAGCATCCGTTTCTACAAAAAATGATTTCTCAGTTCGTTAATATTTCAATATTTTAGTAATTGAATTAACAAATTAGTTCATAGTGTTGCGCACAATACAATACATTTAAGAGAGAACTGAATGTATCTGAGTGTCATCATAGACAATATTATGTTTTCGCATACACACACTAAATTATTGCAGATTTTGCACGTTATATATTAAGGACACCACACTATTTTATTCGAGGAAAATTGTCGAATCTTACTAAATATTTTTGTTTATCACTTTGTCTGCAATAGTAATCTTTGGTCATCAAGTAGAATATACGAAACTCTATTATCGGAAATGATGAATCGTAAAAGACAATCACTGTGATATTAGTTTTATCGTTGGTAAGGATTAAGCTATGATGAGTAGAGTAATAGTGGCACAAAACGAAGCAATAATCAAATAATATGTGTCGTATGGTACATATATCTCAATATTTTTGGTGTTTGGTAATATCTAAAGAACATATGAGCTCTAATATGTCTCATTATCATGCCTCCAATAAACGTGATTTATATTTGCGCCAGAAAATCTTAATCAAAAATATAACTTGGTAATTAGTAATTTTTATATGATACGCACTAAATTAATTCGGTATAATATAAGTTACAATTATGAGTACTGGAATTAATTATATATAATAACACAGAAAGATATATCTAATTTATCATTTAACCCTCTATTTTGTATTATTATTGTTATTAGTATCATTTATTTATATAGACTATTATAGTATAGGTGTTCTATATATTTATGATTTAGAGCATTACCTGGCTATATATATTATGATTTTGATTACGTGTAAAATAAAAAAAAATTAAAATATATAGGTGACTTAACTCGTTAACATGCGACAATTTTAATAAGGAGTATAATTTTGTGTAGTATAGCATTGTTTATAAATAAATATTCATACCCTCTCTCACTATGAGGTGTATATAGCAGGAATAAGATAGTTTAGTATGAATATATAAAGTCTAATATAAGATATAAATAATAAAATAATATTATGTAAAAAAATTATTTAGTTTTTCTATATATAATAAAGCTAATATATATATTATAATATAGTATATAGTGACCGTATAAGACTATATAAATATATATACATATGCAGTATATAGTTTATATTTATATTATATATTAAGTAGTATATAGATATATAATATATTTAAAATTCAGTATTTTGGTTCTATATAAAAACTTTGAAACTACTTAAAGACATTATTAATTATAACTATAATAATAGAGTTCACTACCATGACTTCTCCCTTTTTATATTCGCTAAATATGTCAACACCTCTATATTTATATGATATTTAATATCAGTACTGATATTTACTGCTTATTTTAAGGTACTATAGTATATTTATTAATTAAATATATTTATGTGTGAGTATGGTTTATAATATATAAAATAAATGACTCTACGCGAATAATTAATTTACACTAGGTATAAAAGTTAGACCATTCATTAAATAAGATAGATTATAAAATGAATATAAGTTGTATACTTAAATAGTGAAATTAAATGTAAATTATAATAATTATTTTTTTTTTGTGTTTAAATTTTAAATAAATGACTATGTAAAGATTCAGTGATTAAAAATCAAAAATGACAACTCTACCTAAGTCACACCATTTTAAAGTGTTGTGTAAAAAGGCGTTATCCGATTTGCATATTTTGCTAAACCGACAATTTTCGTGCACAGGAAATTAGAATGCTCTTTATAGTTGGCGTTCCTACTGTTATATGTAAAACCAGTTAATTGTGCACAATGATCACTCTTTTTCATGAGTAAATATAGTGGGTCGCATAATCGCAATACTATAGGAAATTTTTGTTGAATGTATTTGTGTGGTGGTTGCATATCAGTAATCTTAATTAATCTTGAATATGTGTGTGGTTAGCAATATAATTTTCTCGTTGCTTCGACTTAATTTAGAAAATAGCTAAACACGAATCATGTGCTAAAGAAACAAGGTGATTGGCGGATGTAGAAGTGTTGTTGATTTGATTGTGATAATGACGTATAACTGAACTAAACTATGACATTTCTATGATAATTGACTCGGTTATATTTAATCTTACAGTTATCTTCTGCAAATTCGCATAATACGCTTGCACACAATGATATTAGTATTGAGATTAATTGTTTTAATCTTTTAATATAATAAGCAATACTTGAAAACTTGTCTGAGTTGTGTTTTTAAAGAATATATTTTGAGTTATATTCCACATAAAATGTCACTGCTCTGATGCATTCACATAACATGATATAGCAAGTATGAATCAATGAAAAATTGACTGAAAAGTGATAGCGTAGATCGAGACGGTTTGATGCCCGAATCTATAATGTCGTATTAACGCAGTTAAGAAAATGGTAGTATGTAATTTCTGTATACGTATGTTTGTCTCTGTTAGCACACGAAGTGCTGCAAATGATTAAAACGGCTTTTAGTGTATTGACAAAATGAATATGATTGATGCTTAGTGTTATTAGATCAAAGAGAAAAGAGCATGTCAGAAAAACTAAGGCGCTTTTTTACGCGTGCAGATTTTGGAGATTTTGATAAGATATTTTTAAAGTAGTAGTAGAAGTTATAAAAAATGGGCATCTTCCATTTGATACAGTGTGTTGTATAGCACAAAATTTAGTGAATATAAAGATGTAAATGCTCACCAAACGTATAAGGAAAAGTTCTCGACCAAAAATTCTTAACTCGGCTAGCAATTTATACTCACATGCCTTACAAGAAGAATTTGCCATTTTAGAATGATACATAATGCTCTCTAAACGAGACATCCTTATGGAGTTATAAAACATTAAAAGCTCGAGGTGATTGTGGATTTATTGTTAGCGAGGTGGCGCTTGAATTTGTGAATGTTTTGCATATTTCTTAGTGAAATTTAGTGTACTTAAATAGATATTGACATATGTGCATACACTCTATACCTCCATAATCACTCAGGTAGTTAGATCATATTATATGATAGAAGAAAATAACATCATTTTTTAATCTCTCTCATTTTTTTTGTGAATTTTGTTATTGAAAGGTCTAATTATCCTGTTCAGAACAGTCTGAATCTCATTAAAAATAATTAATATTGTAAACAATCATTCGTAATTATGCCTCCACGAAATTACGTTGCTAAAATTGGATTTGCTTTATTCTTTAATCTCGAATCGTTAGCACAAATAGCTAAATGGATAACGAATTTAAAATGATATTATATTTGATTAGGATCATTTAGATAAATCGGAAAAGAATACTATTCATTTTATTGACAAAATAAAAAATGTTTATTGAGTGGCATTGATATACGAAAAACATAACGACTGTTTCGAAAATCGTATAGTTTTATCGTTGTGCATCCCTAACGCATTGGGATTTAGGTTCTAAATATTCTTAGTTTCCTCATATTGTGGTGCTCTATATTTTTAAGATATTTGGAAATACTGTATTGTCTAATATTTTCTGAAAGAAACTTTCTAGAGTTCAAAAAATTTCTAAGTTCAGAAAAATTGTTATTTTAAGTTACAGGATTTTATATAAGACACGAATTCTTGTGTTTGAAAATGCTTCTTTAAATTATGCTAGAAGCTTGCACTAAGCTAGATTTTCTTAAAGAACTTAACGTTTCCTTATTAGCTTAGAAAATTTTGGTAATTGTTTAGCAACAAGGGGTTGCATCTCTAAAGTGGGAGCTAGACGGAGTCGTGAATAAAATTGTTCGACTCGACTCCGACTCCTTAAATTTAATTTTGCATTTTCTTGCGGGACTGCGACCCGACTATACTGAGTCCATTTAATACTGCGACAAATTTTCGACTACCGACTCCGACTTCCACTATAAACAAAAATGTTATACAGGACTCGACGTCCGGACTCCACTCAAACAAAAATTTCGACTCCAGGCGTCGCGACTGCCTCCAGTACGTCGCATCTGTCTAAATTCAAATTTCGACTCTGACACAGCTTAGTGCTTACAAAGTTATTCTATGCTCTACATTTTTGATTTTTGTTGCTATTTTTTTTCGCATTGCTTACTTTGGGAGTAATAAAAAAATATATGTACAATCTTATATCCAAGGAACTCTAATTTGGCTAGAATGCTAATACAAGTGAGTAAAGTGCGCATAAAGAGTATAGAAACAATATCTATCAGTATGGAAGCAATGAAGATATATACGGTAATTATAGAAATGACAATTTAATTTTTAGTGGTGTCTGAAATAGATAAAACAGCCATATTAAAATTAACAGTTTAATACTTTTCAGTCTCAAGTGAAGTTCTCACGAGAATGATGATTTTAGTGATCATACTACTTAATTACTTTGTCGATATATCATATATATAAGCATAAATAATAAGGTAATATTTAGTTGTAGTTTAATACAATATTTTAGGTACTCATAGGAATTTCAAATGAGGTAAAGTGATAAAGGTTGTGTGTAAATGCTATATTCTAATATATATTATTATATTGGTATTTTAAATTAGTTATATTATATATATTGGTTTAATATTAATAGCGGAGTGAGGCAGGGATCTTTTATGTCTCCATCTTTGTTATTCCCAATCTGTATATGGATGTGGGTTTTGAAGAAATAGAGAGGGAAAGTCGGTGGGCATAAATTGGGTGTTAGAAAATGGGAGAGAAATCAAGGAAGTGACGTACAATGTGTCATAGAGGACAAGATGGACTGTTGTTTTGAGGAAAGTTTTGTGTGGTAGAGAGATGGTTTTTCTCTCTAGAGCTTGTAGTAGGAGGGCTAATTGAGTAAGTGATTCTACTTTAGAGTTTATGGAGACAGTGTGGTATGAAAAAAAAGATGAAAGAGAGGTTACGAAAGTAACAATATTAGTAGACGTTGTATTTAAATTTGAGTCGTCAGGGTGATGGTGTGTCTAGTGCGAGGACAGAGTCATTCTCTTGTAGTGTATTGAATTATGTTAGATGGGGAGCAGGTGGAACAAGTGTCTGAGTTTAGATATTTAGAATATAGGGGTAGTGATGTAAAGAAAAGGGAAGATGCGGGATGAGCAGAGATGTTACTTGGCCTATTCAGTTGCAGGTAGGAATTGTGTTGTTAGACGGGCAGGAAAGAGGTAGGCGAGCGCAATTAAAATCGTAGTGGTGATGTGTCACAGGCTACGGACTTAGTAGTGTCGATTAGGGTCTTTCACTATTGTAAGTGAAGATATGTTGTTACCTGTGTTAATGCATTATAGTGAGGACTATTGGTGTGGAACTTGTAGAGGTATAGAGGTCATAGCTGGTCAATATGTCAGATGGACATTCTTAGGGGGTCGTTATGAGTGGAGAAGAAGTTGATAAAATGTGGAGTATTGGGTATTTTGGGGAAAAGTATGAAACGTATTTAGAGTATTTTATGTTGGATTAGAAGAAAGGGTGAAATGAGAGAATAAATGATAGTAGGTTGAGAAGGTTTGGTCTTTGGAAAGACTATTATGAGAAATACGCTAATAGTCGGTGGGTAGAGCGATTGGGCTAAGATGTGTGAGTGAGAGTGTTGTTGTTGGGTGAAGTCGACCGTCTGGAAGGACAGAAGAAAAAGTGGATTGAGTCAGTAATGGCAATGTTGCAGGAGAGAAATGTGAGTTTGGCAGAGCGAGAAGAAAGGCGTGCATGATAGGAGGAGAATGGCGGGATGTGTGAGGGGGTATGGTTGTGGCCGCCCTAGTGCAAGGGATGAACCCTACACTGACTATATAGCCAATAAGTAGAAAGGGTTCCGTCGAGCGAGGTCCTATAAGAACGTGTTAGGGGGATCTTTTGACTGAGACGAGTTTTCACATAAGTAGAGGACTAGTGTAGAGGTCCCACAATGACTGGAACTATTTCAATGTTGTCTATATTTATCAGGAGGAAAGGAACTTGACAGATCTAAAGATACCGATATATATACATATTAGTTTAGAAAGCCTTACGATTTGTCGGATAATATTAAATGAGATATGATGTTTTTTAGATGTTCTCATATATTTATGATATAATTCAAATATAAAGTATTATTAATATATATATAGCTAATTTTTGATATGAGGTTTAAAAAACGTTACGTAAATAGGTTATATATATGTGTAGAATAATTAGTATTATTAAATAACATAATCAATAGTAATATATAGATATAGATTATAATAATTATAAATAAGTAATAGTATAATATTAATATATATATATATTAATATATAGTGTATTAATTATAATATTAATATATGAGAATTGCTAACAATGCTTAGACAATAAAACAAAATAGATAATAAAATAATAAGCGTTAATAAAATTTAACAACATTTATTTATTGAATAATTAAATAATTAAATAATATTATATAATAAATATAATATAATATAGATAACATAAACCTAACAATAATAATTGAGAATATATAGATAATAAATTATAATACAGTATTAGATGTATGAGTATAAGTGAATAATACTTCTCGAGACTTCCGACTTCGGTAAACGTCTGTGACTCAGTGTAAAATACACATTAGGAATATTTTCGACTTATACCGAACTCCGACTGCCGACTAGTCAAATTGCATCAGTGACTGATAATATTTCGATCTGAGACTAAGCGCGTCCAACTCCAACTTGACAGAATTTCGACTTACGATCTACGACCTCCATGAACTCAGTAACTTCGTTTTATAAAATGTGTCGAACTGACTCCACTCCACGAATCTCCGACTCTATTCATAACGTACACTCCGATCAGCTCCGATAATATCTCTACGGTGCAGAGCTGCACGGTAGTGTCACCCCTACGATTTATTTATATGATAAAATCGAATACAGACATATCTTAATCAAAATAGTAATGCGATTATATCCAAAGACAATATTAGGATTGAAATCGTAGTCTATTAATGAACAGCATGATCTGAACAGCTTAATTTTGATGAGAATATAATGAAGGAGATAAGTATAAGTGATATGCACATAATTAGCCTTACGCTAAATAAAGATAAGTAATGAAAATGAGTTTTTAAATTCAAATTAAGAAAGGTTATGGGCCCCAACTGAGTAGATTGAATATTTTATAATATTAAA
>JABUQX010039787.1:10000-24668 GCA_015478945.1 Trachelipus rathkii | reverse complement strand
CCTATAGTATGGTATATATTATTATACTATAGTATAATATATATAATTATATTATATTATAATATATATATATACTATATATATATAATAATATATATATTATAATATATATATATATATATATATATCAGGCTCGGTTTTTACAGAGGAAGCACAGGAGGCCGGCCTCCTAAAAAAATTTTAAAGCAAATAAAAAGCAACTAATGTAAGAAAATAATTGAAATTTTCCTATTTTTACTATTAAAATAATTTTTAAAATAGTCTATACAAGGAAGCTAATTATTGCATTTAAAACATTTATTTCTTCCGAACACATTATTTTTTCATAAAGGCATGCATTGTCTGGAGGAATCTTAGATTTGTGGCCTCCTAGAGAGCGTAATTCTATAAATGCTTATAAAACACTGGATGTCATGGCAACTATAAAAGAAAACTATTCTTATTTGCTATTGAGGATTTTTTCCACAAGCCTCTTTCGAAGAACGTTACATTAAAATAACTCCTCCAAAAATTGGCAACTCTGTTCTAAGTAAAGTTGCCGCTTGCAATAAAATAAATCGTGAAACAAAACTAAAGAAAACATTCTTTTTTTAAATAATAAAAACTATTTAATATAATATATTTATATATATAATATATATATATATTATATAATATATATATTATATATATATAAATGATATATATATATATTATATATCATTATAAGTATAATATATATCATATAGAGAGCAGAGAGAGGAGGGGAGAGAGAGAAGAAAAGGAGAAGGGAGAAGGGGGTTATTACAAAATTACTCATATTTTTGTTTAATTTATTAGTCTATTAATTTTTGTTTAATTTTTTGTTCCTAATTTTGGTTATACAAAAATAGGAGCGCATCAGGATTTTAGTAAAAGAATTATTAATTATGAACCATTTTGGACTTTCGTAACAACGTGTTGACTCAAACTCTTTGATGGGGCTTGCGTTATGTCATCGTGAATTTGAATGGAGTTCAAGCACAAATTCGTACCCATACCCCATATGATCTTTTCACACATTGTTTAGCTCACCGCTTAAATCTTGTATTACAGCACAGTTGCCGTAATATTAAAGATGTTAATGACTTTTTTGGCACCTTGCATGAAATACCTGTTTTTTTCACCAATCAACAAAACGAACTGCAATTCTTGATAAAATTGTGGGAAAGCGAATACCTACTAACAGTTTTATACGATGGAATTCACATGCAAAACTTTTAACAGCTCTTTCCTCCGAAAGGGTTAAATTAATTGAGGCTTTGAAGGAGCTTATTCCCTTGGACGACAAGTTGGCAAAAACAAGGCATCAAGCACAAGTCTTTAGAACAATTGTCTGAATTTAATTTTGTATTTTATTTGTTTGTATTTCAAGAAATTTTTATTAAAACAGAGTTAGTGTACAATTTCTTGCAGAAGAAAACAGTAGATATCCAAATGTGCATAAATCAAATAACCTTATGTGAAGCAGCTATACAAGAAATGCGAAATGAAGAATCATTAGAAAAATATATTGAAAAAAACTAGAGAAGCAACAGAAATTTCTCCTCCTCCAACGAGAAATAGACTTCACCATGAAGAATCAGTATTGTCAGGCCATTATAAGAGAAACATTTATGAAATAATGATAATGCATCAGGTTTCAGCATGAGGCAGATTCTCAAATTTATCGGCCTTAAAAATTGCTACAGTTAAGGTATTCGCAAAAAATTCTCTAACTTCCCAAACAAACTTTCCGTGAAGAAGCCTCAGATTCTTTAATGGCCACATGAGGTAATCTCTTGACAGATCGTTTTGCGTAATGAATTAACCGTGATTTATGACCAAACAAATGCTAATCTCTTTCGAACAAGGACATTCAATATATTTAAAAACATCGTAGAGATTGATTACAAGATGAGTTTCTGGAATCTTACAGATTTTTAGTCTGATGACCACAATATCCAGCAGCAACAGGCATTTATTGGAAAGGAGTTTTCTTGACCTATTGAACAAAGACATCCCATCCGAAGCACGATGAGTCAGGGCGACTGTCAATTTGGCCTTACTTCGTCCATAGAAACCGAAACTTTAATTAAGTTGTCAAAATCACCATCCTGGCTATGAAAATATTATAAATAAGTTCGTAGAAGAAAAGGAGAGAAGAATTGATCTTCTTTTCAAGTAGTTGTTGAGTTGGTGAGTACTTTACATACATTTTGTTATCCCCATTCTTCATACTATATATATATATATATAGTATACTATATATATATATATTATTATTATACTATATATATATAATTATTTATATATATATATATATATATATATATATATATAAATATAATATATATATTAGTATATATATATATATACTTATATATAATTACACATTTAGTATTTTGAAGTTGCCTCCATGTTTTCGGTTCACGAGCCGATACTGATATTATATATATATATATATATATATATATATAATACTATATATATATATATATATATATTATATATATATATAGTATATATTATATTATAATATATATATATACTATATATATTATAATATATATAATATATATTTATATATATAATATAATATTAATATATATATATAATATATATATATATATATATATATATTATATAATATACATATTAGATATATATATATATATATATATATTAAATATTATACTATATATATATACACGTATATTATATATATATATAAATATATATATATATATATATATAATATATATATTATAATACTGATATATATATATATATATATATATATATATATATATATATTATATTATATATATATATATATATATATTACACACAAAGTTCGTATTTAGCACAATAGAGTTAATAAAAAAAAATTATTTAACATCAAAGCCAAATCAAGATTATATAAGTTAATAGAATGAGGAAACCTATTGTGTTTTGTCTGTGAAGATTCTTTAGCCTAAGTGGCTCTTGAAGCGTTAAGGAGAATTTCTAGCAGAAGTGAATAATACAACGCTAATAAATAGTGATTTTCTGATTGTACACGATATGATGATGAAGAAGCATGGATGAAACGTTTTAGAGTTGTTTTGCTGTCGAAATATCCAGTGCGTTATTTATGTTCATATGCTGTTCACATTCATTTGAAGTAAAAACACATTAAATTGCTATGGCATTAGCACAATGCAACTAGGTATGTAACAGATTGCGAAGCGGACTTACTATTTTAGCAGAGAGCAAATTTAACAAAAACTTATAAGATGTGAGAACAGAAGTTGGTGGGAAAGTACGATTCACTGTTACGAATCTAGAGAACATTTTATAAAGCATTTCTTGAAGCTTACTATAGAGAGCTGAATGGATCAAGATATAAAATTCTTCAAACATACTCAAATCTTTTGAAATCCTTTATCAAAAGCAAATTTTGTTAAAAATTTATTTAGACTTCAACTATTTTCCTACTACTTAGCTAGCTAGCTCCTTCACTTTTCTGTTAATTAGTAACAGTAACTGCCTTCATAATCATATTGAAAATTGCAATGTTTGTTTTGAAAGATTTTTCAAGCAAACATCAATGGAACATTTTCAAACATTTTGAGAGTTGCCAGCAGAACTTCTGCTTATCTGGCATAATGAAGAATGAGAATCGCCCTATGTGAGAATCAATATAAAACATGAGATGACATATTGCAATTACAATTTCTTTTCAATTGTGATTATTTCAAGGAAGTAGAGAGAGCAAGCTCTTGGACCTATAGATCCATACGTATTAGTCTTTTAAAAGTCATCATTCACTGATATCTATTTAAAAGTTAATGAACTTTTGTAAACTAAATTTGATCTTTACAGTTCACATTTGATATTGTCCAAGGATATTACCATTTACCTCACTCAAACGTGCGCTCAATAAAGAACTATTTCAATAACTTCTGAAGTGCTCAAAAACATTTTTTTCAATTCTACGTTGGAGAAAGTCTAAAAGAACTGAATTTAATGAGGTTAATCACAGAAACACAATATACACGGCTGAAGTTATCAATTATTTTTATTTTACAGAGATCAAGATGAAGATTATTATTTATATATATAAATATTATATTATTTTTATTACTTTTTATTAGGAGTAATATATATTATATATATATATACGATATATAATAGTATAGTATATATATATATAAATATATATATATATAATATATTATATATATATTATATATATATATATATATATATATATAATATATTATATAATATAGAAAATTTTAATCAACCCCACCCCGGAAAAATTTCTGCAGACAGCCCTGTATATATATATATATATATATATATATATATATATATAATATATATATATAATTATATATATAGTATATATATATATATATTTATATATATATATAATATATATATATATATATATATTAATATATATATATATTATATATATATATAATATATATATATATACTTATATATATATTATATATATATATATACAGGGTGTCGGCAGAAATTTTTCTGCGGGGGTTGGTTTATATAAATTTTATATAATATATATAATATATATATTATACTATATTATAATATATATATAATATAGTAATATATTATATAAAACAAACTATATATATATATATATTACTACGACTATTATTATTACTATATATATATATATAAATATATATAATATATAATTATATATACTGTGTGTGAAATGTCAGATGCAACCACCTATAAATTGTACCACGGCGGCCCTCATTATTATATATATATATAATATTATATACTATATATATACCCTAATATATATATATAATATAAATATATATAATTATTACTATATACCTATATAACAAATATATACTCACATACATAACCTCTTATATATATTATATATATATACCCAAACAATGATATATTTTATCATCATATAAATATATATACTATATAATTAATATATATATTAGATATATATATATACTATATTATATACTACTTACACCACCAACCTTACAAACCCACTCCCACCCCCAAACTCTTCCCAAATAAATTCCCCACCACCTACAAGTCAAAAATAACCACCACAAGGCTAAATGCACTTCGCAGGAACGTTAAGGCCCTAACCCATGAAACTCCACACCAACACAGACGACAGCATCAGTGCAACTAATGTAACACCCCGCAGAGAATTCGCTACAGTATTGGGGCCCGCGATAAAATTTAGGAAAACATAAACCACGTAACTGGACCTGGAGAGGGGGGATAGGTATGTCGGGGGTATAATAGAGCGAGGGATCATTCACGTAAGAAGCGACTCCGATAAACATGGAGAGGATAGTGCGTCAACTGTCAAGAGATCAGTGCGTGTAGATAACAACACTTCACGCCGAAGGACACGGGTACCGGGTACCTTGGTCTTCGTTCGGTCGTAGCGCACACAACGATTTGCACGAGGTGGTCAACGGTTACCAAGCAAACCCCTCGACACATATCGCCAGCGAGGACACAGGTAGGCCAGGGCCATGACACCCGTGGAAGATCGATTTATATGTCTGCGTGCATTACAAAAACGCCACACAACGGCACGACATCTGCAGATCCACCTGGCGGTGGTACATGGGATCAGGGTGAGTGACAATACAGTGAGTCGACGCCTTGCGGAACATAAATTACCGGCCCCGAAGCTGGGTCATTAGGTCCACCGCACACCCGGGATCATCGAAGGGCGAGAATTAGCGTATACCTATCCTTTGGACCTGTCTTATCTACCAGCAAACCGCAAAGGTCATAAAAGTGGACCTTTTTATCTAACCGCAAACCGCAAAGTGACCGCAAAGTTCGTGACTTCAAAGGGCACCGCCGTCCGAGAAAAGATCATATGTTCCTATAGGTTATATAGGTTATATATTATATAGGTTATATATTATATAGGTTATATATTATATAGGTTATATATTATAGGTTACTATACTTCTAGCTTCTAGCACGTGCCGACCTATATTGTAGAATACACCGGTCTTAGTGTCATATCCTAGGTTATTGGGTACGGGGAATCGATTGGTGTACATTAGAAGGTGCTAGGATGCTTCCTTCTATGAGTTATTACCCTACCCCCCTTTTCTAGCCTTTTCTAGCATGACATAGTCCTACGTCATCGAATCTACCCGTATTAGTGCCTTACCCCTAGGTTATGAGGGTACGGAGAATCGATTGGTGTGTATTAGAAGGTGCTAGGATGCTTTCTTCTACGAGTTATTACCCTACCCCCCTTTTCTAGCCTTTTCTTAGCATGACATGTCCTACGTCATAAAATACACCTAATAATATGGGTATCTACTCCTAGGTTATAAGGTATAGGATTCGATTGGTGATATTCGAATGTGTAGGTTGGGTTCTTCTACGAGTTATCCCCACCCCCCTTTCTAACCCTTCTAGTACGATTAATTTTCGCTTATTTTTTTTGTTTTTTGGGGGAAAACCCCAAAAAGAAAAAACTTTTTATCTTTTTTTTCTCTGAATATTTTTAGGAATCCCGGATTTATAAATTTAAACATAAAATTTTCGGGGGGACCCACTTTTTTTTTTTGGCCTGAATCGTTCCTGTGTCTACGACGGGATCGATTCACTACCTAACAAGAGTAGTATTAATTTACCTACCCCCTGATGACGTATTTGCAATCAACATTGCAATGTGCATGCAATGTGCAATGTTGCAAACAAAATTTGCAACATTTCTGAACATTTTTGCAACATTTGCAAACATTTTGCAAACATTTTTGCAACATCGTTTATTTTGCGGTATTAGACGTTTTTAAGGGTCAAATATATGTTTTCGGGTGGTAGAAGCGTTTTTCCGGGCGGTCAACGACGCGATTGGATCAAAACCCGAGGCCCTGGCGCACCGCACCGCGTCACATCATCTTTTTTCGCTTTTGCCGTCTCGATTTTCTTATATCTCAGCTACCTTTTTTTTTTTTTCTGACTATCACATTTCGAACCTATGTTAGAATCCGCAGCCAACCTATGTCTTCATGGGTTTTTAATTGTATATATATATATATATTTAATATATATATATATCATAAATATAATATATATATATATATATATATATATATATATATATATATATATATATATATATATACAGAGAGAGAGAGGAGAGAGAGAAGAGAGAGAGAGACCCGCATTTTTTAGCACCCACCGGCAAGAAGGGGTGCGCCTCGTTACGTGCTATCCCCATTAATTAATTGCCTCCTTTAATCCACCTTAGCGTAAGCTTAGCCCCTCTATTTTGATGTTGACTCGATATTTCGGTCTTGACCTTGATATTTTGCCTTGATACCGTACCAGCCTGAAATTGACTGGCATAAAAAGTTAATGAGGGATTAAGTTGAGATTAATTTCGACACATGTATGTATCTAACGCAATACCTGTATGTATGGAACTGTCCTACAGGATGAAGGTCATGTAGGAACTATCCTACTTGAGTTCCTGTATTGTAACTATCCTTAACCTCACACAACACACACACACACACACACACAACACACACACACCACACACACACACTCAATTTTGATGCTCAACTTTTGAATACCTCAAACTTTTGAATGTCTCACTTGAATGCCTCAGCTTGATGCCTCAACTTTGATACCTAAGCTTTGTGCCCCAACTTTGATACCTCAACTTTGATACCTACTTTGATGTCTCAACTTTGATACCTCAACTTGAGCGTCTCAACTTTTTGTCGTTACTTTTGATGACTCATCTTATATGATGCTCAGCTTGATGACTATCTTTGCTTTACAGGAAAAAGAGGAGGAGAGTAAGAAGAAGAAGAAGAAGAAGAGAAGAAGACAGAAGAAGAAGAAGAAGGAAGAAGAGAAGAAGAAGAGAAGAGAAGAAGAATGAGAAAAGAAGAAGAGTGTATTTAGTTAAGAGTACGTATACACACAGGTCTGTACATTTTATTATTTTTTTATTTACTTTCAATCAGTTCTCTTTATTTATAGAAAAGCTGGTTTCATTTACAAAGTTAAAGTTAAAGGTTAATGTTATAGATAAAAAGTTAAAGTTAAAGTTTAAATTTTGCATATTGATGATAAGATTTAACCTTTTTCAATGTATTAAATACAAACTCGGTTTTGAAAAACCATTTTTTTTGTTTTTAAAAAACATTTATTTGTTTTTTTCGAAAAACATTTTATCTTTTGATGAAAAACATTTTGTTCAAAAAAAAAAATTTTTTGTATTTTTTTATAACATTATTTATTTTTGAAACATTTTTTTTTGAAAAACATTGCCTTTTGATAAAAAAGTTGTCAAATTTCCACGAAAAACATGATTTTAGGGAGACCATAAGCTATAAGGCAGTCAAAACACTATGGCCAGCAACAGCCACCAGGGCGGGTCCCCACCCACCTTTTTCACCTCTCGTTTGTTTTACTGTATTCTACTGCTTTACCATACTTATTATTAATAAAAATTATATACATACCTCATTTTTTCTTTCTATAAACTTAACATTTCATCATATACACTATGTTTTTCTCTCTCTTCCTACATAAAAACACCGCATAATAATAATTTTTTGACATAAAATAAAATAAAATTAAGTTCCTTATGTCATGAACTTAAACATAGTAAGAGGATGAGGTAAAACAAGATTTTTTAAAAAAATAATTTTACTGAAAAAGTGCATTATTTAAATATAAAGAATATATATATATATATATATATATATATATATATATATATATATATATATATATATAATATATATATATATATATATATATAATATATATTATATTTATATATATATATACTATATATATTAATATATATATTAACGAGATTTACAATGTTGTTTACATAAAGGTATTTTTAAAATATTACAGAACAAATGCAACATTACACACAAGTTTAAATATATATATATATTATAATATATAGTATATATAATATATTATATTATATATATATAATATATATATATTATATATATATATAATATATATATAGTATAATATAATATATTAACGAGAATATACAATGTTGTTTACATACAGATATCTTTAAAATATTACAGAACACAAGTTTTAAATATCGAATATAGTATATATACTATAATATAATATATATATATATAATTATATATATATATATATATATATATATATATATAAATATATATAATATAAATTATAATATATTAATACCATTTTGCGCAGAAACACATGGATGAAAGTTGAAACTGTGCATTTCTCTATATAAGGTCTCAAACCCTCCTCATTCTTTTGAAACTAACACTAGGAATAAAATATCTCGAGATGCACCAACCCATTCTTCAGCATATTCAGGCTCTATAGAATTGCATTTCTCATTTGCCAAAGAGAAGTAAAGTTATCAACATTAGTTGTCGTCAGCAAGCTGCTATACATTCTATTATAAGGTTTTCCCCATACTTCAGTGTAAATTTTATAAAACAAACCATAGGCTAGATGTATTAATTCGTCAAGTATGTCGACATTGTCAAGATGCATTAATATTTCTTCTTTTATTTTTAACAAGGTTGTAATATTCTCATGGCGAATGTAAACAGAACCCTATTCTTGTACGTATGAATGTGTTAGCTGAGTAAGGTTTCCAGTAATTACGTACATCAATACTTTTAACACTATCGCAATATGAGAAAACAACATCTATTCTATTAATACCCCTCTCGCCTTCGTTCCTAATGGATATTTCACTATGACTCGATGTATCAGATATCACATACGCAGCCTTTACCCATTCTTCCACGGTGTCAATAATACGGAGGAATTCTTCAACAGAAATGAACAAAGGTGTATCATGTACACCTATCGTAGGAATACATGCTATGTAACGATCACCATTAGGTTTACGAATAAATAAAAAAGATACAGCTTCGGGAATAACAAAGGTCCTCGTAAATATGTTCGTTAAACAAGTTTGGAGTGTGAAGAGAAGCCAATGGTTTAAGCTCATGTGGAAATAGTCGTACTGAAGAAAACTTATGTATATAAAACAGTCTCAAATCTATAGATAATATATTTTCAACCAATCATAAGAAAGTAAACAAGATTACAACATAACCGCATTATCAACTCAGAAAGTCCATATAATCACGCCTTACACCGATAGCGATAAACATGTTTACAGAAGGATTAGGCATATAACAAACTAAATTGATAAATATATGTATACAAAGGAGGTCTATATTCATAAATTAACAATGTAGAAAAAATGATCTTTGACAAAACAAAACAAAACCAAGTGAAAGAGTCACAACAAATAATAATAATTAATAATAATATAATAATATAATAATAATAAGAAAAAATAAAATAACAATAATAATAATAATAAAAATAATAATAATAATAATAATAATAACAACCCTGTGAATATATATATATATATATATATATATATATTCTATTTTTATGTAATATATATTATATATATATATATTTATATATATATATATATATATAATATATTATAATATTACTATATATATAATATATATATATATATATATATTACAATATAACATATATTATATATATATATATATATTAATATATATATATTATATTATATATATTATTATATATTTATAATATAATATATATTATATATATATATATATGAATATTTCCTTACATGAATTAGTGGCTTACGAGAACAGGATTTAAGATTTAAAAGCGCTAAGTCTTTACACAAATGCCAGTTATTCTCGTTATAGATATAATATACTTTTTCAATTCCTCAACTCCGTCCCAGAGTACATACGAGGCAAGTTCTCTCCCTGACACTACCATATGTTTTGGGTCAGGATCATTCACGTAAAGGAATTCTTCAAGCTGACGAATAAAGTTATGAACATCTATCGAAGCTAAGAACTGATTAATTATATTTTCCGAATCTTTAGGTAAAAGTTTTTTAAATGTATAATATGCCTCCGTATTAAAATAATAATGGGGCATGCAGGTACATAATCGGTTAATATTTCTGTTTTACGCAACTGTTTTAACATTTTCTCTCGAACTCGACCCATATATTTTATCTGGGATGTGCCTCTAATATAGAAACCATATATTGTAGGGTTAAATAGTCCTGTTTCTTTGCGTTTCTGCCATATTCTAATATCCATAATATTCGTATCTAGATATTTAGAGAAGGTTAAAGTAAGTTTCTTATCATCATGATCTCCACCCCCACTGATAACTATTTCCCAACGATTTAATACACTGTGTGACTTAAAGTGATCATTCACCCATTCTTCAGCATGTTGACATACACAAAGTAATTCGTCGGAACTCATAAAAACACGTCTGTTATATTCATATTGGTCACTACATCTGAAGTAGGTAAAACCGTCGGGGTTTCTTGTATATAAGAAAGATACATCACTTTTCGGAATATTGATTTTCCAATGCACAATGTTACGTATAGAGGTGTATTTATCAAGACGAACCATTCTAACGGTAGGAACATACATCATGGGAAATAAGAACACTTTTAAAACAGAGCACAACCTTCTACCACGTTCAAATCTAAAACGACTATGACGATAAAATAAGTTTCGAGAGAAAGAATAATGTAATATTACTGGAACAAACACAAGTCTAAGAGATAAGGGATATTTCAACCAATCACGGAAAGGTATAAGATAGTTCAACCAATCACAGAGTAGGGGCAAATATAGATAACGGATATATCCAACGTGAAAATAGCATCCAAAGTCTTTAACACTATATATATATTATATAATATATATTATATACTATATATAATATATTTATATACATATATATATATATATATAATAATATATTATTATATATATATATATATATATATATATATATATATATATATATATATAAATATATACTATATATATATATATAAAGGGTAAACATGTACATAGGATAGGCCCCTACACACACACAACACACACACACAGCACACACACACACAAACACACACAACACACACACACACACACACGACACACACACACACACAAATATTTTGATGCCTCAATCTGATGCCTCTGATATTTTGATGCAAAACTGATAAGGAGGCGAAGAATAGAGAGACTTCAAAGGATGCCGCCGAGGGCTAAAAGGGCACATGTTCCTATAGGCTATAGGCTATAGGCTATATGATATAGGCTATAGGCTATATATTATATAGCCTATATAATATATAGCCTATAGGAACATGTGTCCTTTTAGCCCTCGGCGGCATCCTTTGAAGTCTCTCTATTCTTCGCCTCCTTATCAGTTTTGCGTCAAAATATCAGAGGACTCAGATTGAGGCATCAAAATATTTGTGTGTGTGTGTGTGTGTGTGTGTGTGTGTGTGTGTGTGTGTGTGTGTGTGTGTGTGTGTGTGTGTAGGGGCTATCCGATGTACATGTTTACCTTATATATATATATATATTATTATTAATATATATATATATATTATATATAATATATATAATAATATATATATATGTATTTATATATATATATTATATATTATATATAGTGTAAGACTGGATGCTATTTTCACGTTGGATATATCCGTTATCTATATTTGCCCCTACTCTGTGATTGGTTGAACTATCTTATACCTTTCCTTGATTGGTTGAAATATCCCTTATCTCTTAGACTTGTGTTTGTTCCAGTAATATTACATTATTCTTTCTCTCGAAACTTATTTTATCGTCATAGTCGTTTTAGATTTGAACGTGGTAGAAGGTTGTGCTCTGTTTTAAAAGTGTTCTTATTTCCCATGATGTATGTTCCTACCGTTAGAATGGTTCGTCTTGATAAATACACCTCTATACGTAACATTGTGCATTGGAAAATCAATATTCCGAAAAGTGATGTATCTTTCTTATATACAAGAAACCCCGACGGTTTTACCTACTTCAGATGTAGTGACCAATATGAATATAACAGACGTGTTTTTATGAGTTCCGACGAATTACTTTGTGTATGTCAACATGCTGAAGAATGGGTGAATGATCACTTTAAGTCACACAGTGTATTAAATCGTTGGGAAATAGTTATCAGTGGGGGTGGAGATCATGATGATAAGAAACTTACTTTAACCTTCTCTAAATATCTAGATACGAATATTATGGATATTAGAATATGGCAGAGACGCAAAGAAACAGGACTATTTAACCCTACAATATATGGTTTCTATATTAGAGGCACATCCCAGATAAAATATATGGGTCGAGTTCGAGAGAAAATGTTAAAACAGTTGCGTAAAACAGAAATGTTAACCGATTATGTTACTGCAGCCCATTATATTTTATACGAGGCATATTATACATTTAAAAAACTGTTACCTAAAGATTCGGAAAATATAATTAATCAGTTCTTAGCTTCGATAGATGTTCATAACTTTATTCGGCAGCTTGAAGAATTCCTTTACGTGAATGATCCTGACCCAAAACATATGGTAGTGTCAGGGAGAGAACTTGCCTCGTATGTACTCTGGGACGGAGTTGAGGAATTGAAAAAGTATATTATATCTAATAACGAAGATAACTGGCATTTGTGTAAGGACTTGGACCGATTAAATCTTAATGATGTCTCGTAAGCCAGCATTCATGTAAGGAATATTCAAATATATATATATATATATTATATATATATATATATATATATATATATATATATATAGTATATAAATAATATATATATATCTATATATTAATATATATATATATATATATATTATATTCACGGGAGTTGTTTTATTATTATTATTATTATAATGTATTATTATTATTATTAATTATTATTATTATTATTATTATTATTATTATTATTATTATTATTTGTTTGGTTCAGTTTTAATATGTGTTTTGTTTTGTTTTGTCAAAGATCATTTTTCTACATTGTTAATTTATGAATATAGACCTCCTTTGTATACATATATTATCAGTTTAGTTTGTATATGCCTAATCCTTCTGTAAACATGTTTATCGCTGTCGGTGTAAGGCGTGATTATATGGACTTTCTGAGTTGATAATGCGGTTATGTTGTAATCTTGTTTACTTTCTTATGATTGGTTGAAAATATATTATCTATAGATTTGAGACTGTTTTATATACAAAGTTTCTTCAGTACGATATTTCCAACTGAGCTAACACCATGGCTTCTTTTCACACTCCCCAACTTGTTAACAACATATTTACGAGGACCTTTGTTATTCCCGAAGCTGTATCTTTTTTATTTATTCGTAAACCTAATGGTGATCGTTACATAGCATGTATTCCTACGATAGGTGTACATGATACACCTTTGTTCATTTCTGTTGAAGAATTCCTCCGTATTATTGACACCGTGGAAGAATGGGTAAAGGCTGCGTATGTGATATCTGATACATCGAGTCATAGTGAAATATCCATTAGAAACGAAGGCGAGAGGGGTATTAATAGAATAGATGTTGTTTTCTCATATTGCGATAGTGTTAAAAGTATTGATGTACGTAATTACTGGAAACCTTACTCAGCTAACACATTCATACGTACAAGAATAGGGTTCTGTTTACATTCGCATGAGAATATTACAACCTTGTTAAAAATAAAAGAAGAAATATTAA
>JABUQX010039787.1:0-7500 GCA_015478945.1 Trachelipus rathkii | reverse complement strand
ATAGGTTCGAAATGTGATAGTCAGAAGAAAAAAAAGGTAGCTTGAAGATATAGAAAATCAAGACGTGCAAAGCGAAAAAGACTGATGTGACGCGGTGCGGGACGGTGCGGTGCGCCAGGGCCTCGGGTTTTGATCCAATCGCGTCGTTGACCCCGGAAAACGCTTCTACGCACCCGAAAACATATAATTTGACCCTTAAAACGTGTTAATACGCCAAAATAACGATGTTGCAAAATGTTGCAAAATGTTGCAAAATGTTGCAAAATGTTGCAAATTTTGTTTGCAACATTTGCAACATTGCATGCAACATTGCAATGTTTTGGATGGCATACGCCATCAGGGGGTAGGGGTAAATATCTATACTAACTCTTGTTAGAGTGAATCGAGCCCCGTCGTAAACCACAGGAAACGATTCAGGGCAGTGTCGATTATGTACTCATCGATGCCATATATTCAGATATGTTTTCTGTCACATACGATATATCGTACTAGAAGCATTAGAAAAGGGGGTAGGGTAATAACCGTAGAATGGGAAGAACCATCCTACAAAACATTCTAATATAACCAATCGACTCCCCGTACCTTATAACCTAGGAGTAGACACCATTATTAGCCGTGTTCTATGATGTAGGACATGTCATGCTAGAAAAGGCTAGAAAAGGGGGGTAGGGTACTAACTCGTAGAAGAAAGCATCCTAGCATCTTCTAATACAATCGACTCTCCGTACCCTATAACCTAGGGGTAGACACTAAGACCGGGTGTATTCGATGACGTAGGACATGTCATGCTAGAAAAGGCTAGAAAAGGGGGGTAGGGTAATAACTCATAGAAGGAAGCATCCTAGCACCTTCTAATGTACACCAATCGATTCCCCGTACCCAATAACCTAGGGTTAGACACTAAGACCGGTGTATTCTACAATATAGGTCCGCACGTGCTAGAAGCTAGAATATATAGCCTATATCATATAACCTATAGCCTATATCCTATAACCTATAGCCTATATCCTATAGGATATAGCCTATAGCCTATAGGAACATGTGACCTTTTAACCCTCGGCGGCATCCTTTGAAGTCTCTCTATTCTTCGCCTCCTTATCAGTTTTGTGGTTTGTGGTTAGATAACTTGGTGCCTATTCTTAGGTATACTACTATATATATAAAATAATATATAATATATATATACTATATATATATATATATATATATATATATATATTATATAATATATATAATATATTATATATAATAATATATATATATATATATATAATATATATATATATATATATATATATATATATATATGTAAATTCATGTAACATAATCATCGTAGATTTATGTAAATTATGCAATTATTTTCCACATATTTATTTCTAATAAATATTTAAATCTGAAACTATTATTATTATTATTATTATTATTATTATTATTATTATTATTATTATTATTATTATTATTATTATTATTATTATTATTATTATTATTATTATTATTATTATTTAATAACTAATTATTAAATTATTATTATTATTTTTATTATTATTATTATTATTATTATTACCTATTATTATTATTGTATTTTATATACTATATTTACAAATTAACAGAATAAATATGTCTAATGTCATACTCGCATATAGTGAAAATGTATAATATTATATAAACTTGTATATCTTTCATGTATGACCGATGTCTCTTAAGATTTGGCGTTTATAATTCCAGGCCTTCAGTGTTAATGGAGAGTCTTCTCACAAATTGTTTCTGGTAGCTGGAGGTCTCTTTAACTTATTATAATATTAAATATAAGAAACAGAATGATAGCTATGTGGTATCAAGTACTGCCGAAGAAAATTTAATGTCAGTCTACATCTCTTACTAAAAACAAACTTTCTTGAAATTTCTTATTTATTTAGTTTCTAAAATTAAATTAAAATTATTGTCTCTTTCTTTAATTTCTCTCTTTACTTTCACACGAATTGTCTACCTTTCAACTTATTTATTTATCAGACATTAGATGTTAGATTTCCACATGGATAGACACGAAAATTAAGCCTTATTTCGATATACAGTATTATCAAACTTAATATTCTCACATTTGTATTCAGAAGAAGTTGTTTTACTGATATACCTTGCGATTGCAGATGATTTACTGATACCCTTTGCCGATTTAGATACGATATGAATCACTATTTTGTAAAATCCTGCAATAAGTTTGCTCTCTTTCGATCTCTTTATTATTTTGTCTAGTTACCTTTTACATTTTTAGTCTTGTTAAACAGACCATAACATTTCATTTAATAATTAATAAAATATTCAAATTTTTTGCAATTTGCAAATTAAAATTTTTAACGTATATTTTCCATCAACCATTTGTTCTTTTTCTAAAATATAAAATTGTTGCTTTTTATCAGAATAAATACGACATAAAATATATGACGTAGGATATCCATTTCATCAAAGCATAAATAACAATTTAATTAAGTTTCAGATTATTCGCACTAGTGCTGCCTCATTTTAATTAAAACTTTGTATATTGTTGAGCATTCTATATTCGCTTGATACTGGGTAGAGGCAGTATCAGTAATAATAATAACACCTACACACACTCACACACACACAAACACAAACACAAACACCACATACACAGCACACACCACACATATATATATATAATATATATATATATAATCATTAATATATATATTTATATATATATTATATATATATATATATTATAATATATATATTATATATATATATATTCAAGGGAACGTATACTGGGGTAGGTAGGCAGGGTAGGTAGCTCCTACCCAATATTTTTGAGTCTTTTTAATAAAATAAATTAAATGGTAAGATAATAAATATTTTTTACAATTTTTATTTTAAAGGAAAAAAGAAACTGATTTATAAAATAAAATTTTAAAGAAAAACAACTACTTTAGTAATAATAATTATAATAATTAAACTCATTTGAAAATTTTCCTTCCTACTCTATTCTTAAGAGTAAATTTCTAAGCTATGGGCGTAAATAGATCTTCATATTTCATATAATATTATATTGGGCCAGGCCAGGCATCATACCTTGCGCTACGCTCAAAAAGATACGAAATTTTCTATCACGGGTACGAAAATTTTCTCTCACTCATTTCCCGTGAAAACGTGCGAATAAATTTGCAAATGTGTGAAAGAATTTTGAATCTCTCTCTCCCTATATATATATATATATATATATATATATATATATATATATATATATATTAAATAGAGTTTTAATAAACTTATTTTGTTTAATAAATAGTCCTGTAATATATTATATTATTAGTTATTTAGATTAGTTATTTAGGTTATAATTGGTTTAAAACTACAACTTTTGGTTTAAAACTACAACTCATATCTCAAAAACTACACTAGATACAGGGAAAAGGAATACATTGTTGGAATCCTGGTAACATTTTAGGGCGGAAAATGTAAAAAAAAAAAAAAAAAAAAAAAAATTATTTAATCTCAAAAAACACATAGCTACAGGCGAAAAGGAATGTACATTTTTGAATTCCTTGTAATAAATTTTAGTAGGATAATGTAAAAAAAAATATATAATAAATAAATAAAAAAAATATATGTCTATTTTTTTTTTATAAGAGGGGGAAGAAAATATATAAATATTATATATATATATATATATTTATATATATATATAATATATATATATTATATATATATATATATATATATATATATATATATATATATATATATATATATATATATATATTATACTATATATATATAAAATATATATATATATATAATATATATATATATATATATTATTTGTAAAGGTATTACACGGCAATGTAGGGGGCTCGAGCCGACGGGGAACACAGGGGGGGACGTTTTCCATACCCCGTAGGGGAGGGGCGGAGGAACCCCCGCGATACCCAAATACCAAAGAGCGGGGGTTCCGGAGACCCGCCCCGGAGGGTGGGAACTTAGTCCTACCACGTGTTCCCCAAGGCCGAGAGAAACCCCGACCCTGCCATCGGTGGCGGTATACCCTTGGGGTATTCCTTTAGTTAAAAAAAGCAAAATTTAATTTAAAGTAATACTTTAGTTTTTTAACGAGTACCAATAAAGGTTTCATAGGCTCTCTAATCATATATACTATTAATTATTAAAAAATAATTTTTATTTCATTTTATTTTTTTTTAATTTTTCTATTTAAAATTTTACCAGGATTCCAAAAATTTATTTTTTTTCGCTGTAGCTATTGTAGTTTTAGATATAATTTTTTTTAATTTTTTTTTTATTTTTTTTTTTTTTTTACATTTTCCGCACTAAAATGTTACCAGGATTCCAACAATGTATTCCTTTTCCCTGTATCTATGTAGTTTTCGAGATATGAGTTGTAGTTTAACCATTTATCACCATATATATATATAATATATATATATATATATATAATATATATATAATATATATAATATATATATTATATATATATTATATATATATATATATTATATTATATATAATATATAGGTGATAAATTGGTTTTAGAGCGACACTATCATTCAATCTATCTCAAAAATAACAATAGGCCACAGGGAAGGAATACATTGCTGGAATGCTGGTCCAATTTGGGGGAAAATGTAAAAAAAAAAAATATATATATATAATATATAATTATATATAATATATATATAATATTATATATATAGTATATTATATAAATATATATATATATATATATATATATATATATATATATATATATATATAATCTCAAAACTGCAATAGTTGTAGAAAAAATGTATATATCTTTGGGGCTCCTGGTAATTTTTAGAAAGGAAAATGAAAAAAAAATAATAAAAAAAATTAAAAATATATTGCCCTAATAATTATAGTAATATGAGTTGAAAGCCTATTTAGAGACTTTTATTGGTTACTCGTTAACATAAATAGACTTTCTATTAATTTTGCTTTTTTTTTTTTTAATAAAGAATACCCAAGGGTGGATACCGCACCGATGGCAGGAGTCGGGTCTCTCGGCCTTCCGGGAACTTCGGGGTAGGACTAATTCCCCCCCTCCGGGAGGGTCTCCGGACCCCCGCTCTTGGTATTTTGGGGTCGCGGGGGTTCCTCCGCCCCTCCCTACGGGGTAGAAAACGTCCCCCTGTGTTCCCCGTCTGCTCGAGCCCCTAAATGCCGTGTAATACCTTTACAAATAATATATTATATATATATATATATATTATATATATATATATAATATATATATATATATTATATAATATATTATATATATATATATATATATATATATATATATATATTATGTCCCCTGCTCCTAAAAAAAACAATTATTTATATTTATTTTAATTTATTTTTTTTTTTTTTTTATCATTTCCTACCAAACTTTTACAAGGATTCCAAAATGTATTCCTTTCGCTGTAGCTATTGTAGTTTTGAGATATGATTTTTTTTTTTTTTTTTTTTTTTTTTTTTTTTTTTTTTTTTTTTAACAGTTTTCGCAATAAAATTTTGCCGGATTCCAACAATGTATTTCTTTTTCCTGTAACTATTGTAGTTTTTGAGATCATGGATTGATGATAGTTGTCGCTCTAAACAAATATCACCATATTATATATATATATATATATATATTATATATATATATATATATATATATTATATATATATATATATTATTATATATAATATTATAATATAATATATATAATATTATATATATATATAACACGATAAGTTTTCTTTACGTCTGGCAGGTGGTGGTCCAAAACATGGCATTTGCTTATTTTAGTTTCAACCTTGTAAAGTGGTTCAGTTATAAATATTAAATTATAATATTATTTAAGTGGATATTTACTTTATATTAAATTATTGAAATAGTGATAATTGAAGTAGTGCAGATTTTGTATTAAAAAATAGCTTTTAAAAATCCTTAATTAAGGAACAGCAGCCTAATTTCAAAAATCCTGGTAGTGGTTGCAGGATTCATAATATTCAAATAACATCCAAATTCCAAAGTCAATAATGTTCTGCGACGTTTTCTTCTTGATTGGTTTACTAAAATTCATTGGCTTGCGGGTTGTTCCGATTAAGACATAAACCTTTAATTGTTTGCAGCTTATTATTTACAATTTACGTTGGAACGAATGTGTGGAGCAAAGTTGGTTTATTTTTGTTTAAAAAATTTAAATAAAGCATGTATGAACACGAGTCCTCATAAAATAAAGGACGATTCTATGTGATGCTTTGATCAAGTGTTCCGGTTGGCAACTTTGATGGCAACTCTATACGTAACATCCAGTAGTGCAGAAAGATCCTTCTCATGTTTAAAACGGATAAAATCCTATTTGCGAAATAGAATGGTTAGTGAAAGGTTAAATAATTTAGCTAGAATGTTAATTAAAAAGAATTATTGGTTTGTTTCTCTTTGTGAAACGAAGTAAATTAGAAATGAAAAAAATAAAACTAATAATTATTTTGATTCAAAGGAACAGGATTAATGCATACAAATTAACAACTACGGTTTACAATTTTATAAAGTACGTTTCGTTATATTTTCATTATTATATATATATATAATTATATAAGACATTTATTATTATATATATAATAATATATATAATATTATATATATATATATATATATATATAGTATATATATTATATATATACATTCCTCCAGTATAACATTCCAAGGTACGCCACTGACAGGGGCGTATACATAGGGTAGGCAGGGTAAGTAGCTCCCTACCAGTGCCGGATTAAGACATTGTGTTGCGGGGCCCTGGGCCATTTGAAAATGCGGGCGCCTTTTCCATAATAATGTAAATAAAGATTAAATTTAATTTTGAAAGACAAATAATTTTCCAATAAATAATGAAAATAAAAGTAAATGTAATTTTAAAAGACATATATTATCAAAACGTCACAATATTGCGTATCATACAAATCATCAAAATATGTATGTGCTACTAGACATATTAGCGTCATATATCATCAAAGTAGAATTTCATATTAATACATGCTACTATTATAAATATAATATATATTATATATATATATATATATTATAATATATATATATATATATACTATATAATATATATATGTATATTATATATAATATATATTAATAGTTTATTATTATTTAACTTACTAATACTAATCACTACTGTGTTATTCAATATATCAATACATGCTACTATTATTATTATTATAATATAATATATATTATTATATAAATATATATATTATATATATAATTATATAATATATTATAATATTATACTATATATATATATATATATTATATATATATATATATACTACCACTACAGTGTTATCAGTATAAGTTCAATATAACTGCTACTATTACTTTATAATATATGTACATATATTATATATATATATTATAATAATATATACTAAGTAATATTAAATATATAATAAATATATAGTATATATATA
>JABUQX010039786.1:0-14703 GCA_015478945.1 Trachelipus rathkii | reverse complement strand
ATGTGACAGTTGAGAAAAAAATTTGATATTTTAGCATATTTAACGTAAATTTGTGATGTACTTTTATTTTCAGATACTGTATTTTACTCTCGCCTATGATTGGTACTTATTTGGTCATCAATTACCAGAAAGATTAAAAACTAAAGAAAATATTTTGCACTTTTGCTTCGAGTTTCTTGAGGTGTTGGGTAGTGACACCTTCATGGATATGTCAGAAAGGAGAGAGTGAGTATTAAATTTGTATGAAACACAATTTTTCTATATATATTATAGTATATATATATATATATATATATATATATATATATATATAATATATAGATATATATATATATGTATATATATATATATATATATAGTATAGCAGGGTATATATATGGGTGCTATATATATATATATATATATATATATATATAAGAGTTATAGAGAGAGAGAGATATATATAATATATATATATATATATATATCATTCTTCTTTTTTCCCAAGACTGGGGTAAGGTGCGACATGCATCGGAAAAGAATAGTAGTAGAAGAATATGACAAGTCGAAAAGAAAGCCCAGCCTTGGCGTCCCCTATACCATTAGGTGAGAACTCGTCGCAGTCAGAAAATTCACCCTAGCGCTTCACGGGACGACGAACCCCTCACTGTGGCATATCGTCAGCGTGTAGGGTTCTCCATTCCCTGGCCCAGGCCAGCCAAATCATACCTTCCCCCCCTCACAAAACCCCGCCATCTACTCCTATTATGCACTTTGGTAGCACCTTATATTCGCCTCTGCCAAAAACATTTTCATCCAGACATTCCTTTACGGACTCCATTCACTTTCTTCGGTCTCCCAGCCGGTCGATTCCCAACACACTGACTACTATACATCCGCTTAACTCAATCCACTATCATTCATCCTTCCACATTATCAAACCATTCAACGTACTTCATTTATTCTCATTTATCCCTTTCTTCACACCATTATAACTCTCTAATATGTTCATTCCTCATTTTACCCATTCTTCATATCTAACACGCTCCTAAGATTTCCCATCTGAACACATTGAACTTTAGATTCATACTTCTTATTCCAGACCTTGAGTGGTCTCACTACTACAAAGTATTAATACAGGTAATAACTATACCCTCTGCTAAGACCTTAGTGCACTCAAGACTTAGTCCTTTCACATCCAACATCTTTCCTAAATATTTAAACTCCAGACACATGTCTCCAACTGTCACCATCTTTCAATATAACTTGCACTGAGGACTATCCTCACTAACAACCATAATCTAACGTTTACTTTCAAGAACCCTCCTTTTACACACCCCCTTCCAAATCTCTCTACCAATCCTCTCAAACTCCTTCTGATTCGCTATATTCACCACACAAACCAAATCATCTGCATATAATAGGTAGGGAGCACCTCCCACTCACCTCCATTCTCCACTATTCTAATTTCTTGCTACCCCCATCTCTAATTCTTTTCATAACCTCATATAGGTACAAATTGAATAACCAAGAGACAACACATCCCTTGCCTCACCTGCTATCACTATATAAACCACCACTTTGACGCAGCTAGTTTTGTACACGCCTTCGCCAAAATGCTCCACATCTTTTTGATTTCATTCAGTCACACCTCTAACACCATATATCACTAACACCTGCCATAGAGCCTCTATTAATCCTATCATACGCCTGTTGCAAATCCATAAACCCAAATACAATTTATTCTTTTTCCTCATTTTCTCAATCATTTTTGTTTCTAATGTAAAGATTTAATCCACACTATCCTCTACCACTTCCTACACGTGTATATAAATATATATATATATATATATATATATATATATTTATATATATATATATATATATATATATATATATATATATAGTATAATATATATATATATATATATATTTATATATAGTTATATATATATATATATATATATTATATATATATATATATATCTTTCTTTCTTTGTTATCTACCTTTTTCCCAAGATTGGGAGTAAGGTGCGCTACAAGCATCGGAAAAGAAAGTGTAGGGAGAACATGACAAATGTCGAAAAGAAAGCCCAGCCTACTGCCCACTTTATACCCTTAAGTGAGGTAAGAGAACTTGTCGCAATCATCAGAAAATTCACCTTAGAGCTTCAGGGACTGATGATCCACACTTATGGTAAGTCGTCAAGTGGGAAATTGATCTCTGCCCAGGTGGCCACAACCATACCCTCACACCCCGCCATTCTCTCCTATCATGAACCTTTCTTCTCTCCGCCAAACTCACATTCTCTCCTGCAAACATTCCTTACTGACTCAATCCACTTTTCTTCGGTTCCCAAATATATATATATATATTATATATATATATATATATATATATATATATATATATATATATATATATATATATATAGTATATATATATATATATATATATATATATATATATATATATATATATATATATATATATATATATATATATTTGGCAAAATTCTCTGAACTCATAGAAAACAATGGCGTAACACTCCACTAAATACAGCTATCCAAAACTTTACTTCACTAATTCAAAAAGCAGCTAACCAAAACATACTCCCGGGGATACTCAAAATACAATCCAACACTAACATCTGAAATCTCAAACCTGATCAAACAACGTAACCTAATTAAAAACATCAGCACAGCAAACAATAACCTAAATTAATAATTTAAACATCCAAACTTAACCAAAACGCACACCTCAAACAACCTCCAAACATTTCTAACAAAAACCTTCAGAACACAAACAGCAATAGAATGTTGAACACAATAAAAATTCTGAAAAATGCAAAAAACTACATATCACTCATACATGAATTCATAAAAATCTAAACTTCAACTCTCACAAACATCAACAACAATACCAAACCTCCTCGCTACACATTTTGCAAAACAATGTCTCAAACCTACCCACCCACAAAACAGGAAAATAAATCCCTTAAGAAGATAAAAGTAATCACGACCAAACAATGAAAATCACACCAAGTGACATAAAACACCATGAAAACTTTAAACTCACCCAGCAACCGAACCTGACAACATTTCAAATCTACACCTTAAACACTTGGGTAACACCGCACTAGCCATTTAGCACACATATACAACTGTTCCATTAAACTATTTTTATTCTCTACATCTGGAAAGAGCAATCATCATCCCAAAACTAAAAACCAGGAAAAGAAACCCCTCCTTCTATCGTCCAATCTCACTGCTATCCACTCAATTAAACTCGTAGAAAAGCTCATACTAAACTTAATTAAAATCACATCCCCAAACAAACGTTTCAACGCTGCAAAACCACTCAACCACAGCTGCTCTCACAAACACCATTTAACCAATAATAAATAGCTTAAATCTCAGGCCCCACACAAAACACTACTTTTTATAGCAATCGACATAAACAAAACTTTTTGATACAGTCCCAAGACAAAATCTAATCCACAAATAATACAATCTTAACATCCCCGATCTAATTTAAAGAAATGGGTATCAAACTTCCTCTCAGGGAGAACAGCCCAAATACAGAAACAACAAGAAAGACATACACAAATATAAAAATATGTACCTCAAGGAGCAATCCTATCTCCCACCTTATTTAATTATCTTACAGCCAACCTACCAAAACCACAAACACGCCACACAAATATAACAACCTTTTTGCATGATATCACCATAACTCACCATAATGGGATCCTAAACGACAAATTTCACTTCCCTGGGATAATACATCAACCAATTCTAAACTCAGCTAACTGACAAATAATATCTGATCACCTAATAAATTCATCCATCATACTAATCACAACACCGCCAATCTCTGGCAATAACAAACCCCTGCACTCTAAACAATATAGCTATCCTTAATAAACAAGACACCTAAAATTTTTGGGGTAACATTGGACACACACACCTAACCTTCACAAAACACATGAAAAACAGCAAATAGGAAACTAAACATATTAAGAAATATCGCTGGTGGAGCATTAAATTAATAATAAACAAATATCCATCACCATTCATAAACAATACATCCTCTCCAACACTAAATTATAAGCGTCACCTATATGGCACCCATTACTAACCAAGGGAAACGGGAGAAAACTTCAAACCACACCAAAAACAAGGTACCTCAGAATCATAACACAACATAACTCACAATAACACTTCAGAGCATGAAGAATGCGCTTGTTACCTGGCATAGATAAACACTTAGAAATGATGGGTACATAGTTCTACGCTAAAACGCAAACACCTCAACACCTATGCCACACTGCACTTTCCAACCCTACTAACCACAGGCTAAAACAACCTCCATCTTCCCCAACCTTATTATACAAACATATCCTAAACATCCGGCCCCCACAGGGCAACACCTCTTATACAAAAATACACACACACAAACCGAAAATTACTTAAGAAAACCAAGCCAACCAAACAATATACTAAAATGGAACATCCACCAGAAATCTCTTCTATAACAGTCCAATCATCTCTGGCCAAACTAAGATGTGGCCACCACCCAAACCTGGAATATTACAAATACAGGCTTAAACTCAACCAGACTATGTCAAATATCTGCACAAAATGCAACCAGGCCCCTGAGACTGTCTCTCACTTCTCTACTAGAGTGTCCAACTAATCATCGTCCAGAGAAAATCTGGGGTATATTAAATGAAAGGATCTTGAGAGGGCCGACTGGTGTCGGCGGCGGGTATCTTTCAGGTGGTGGCCACTCTAGGGAGTGTGGCCATAGGGGCGAGATAGTAAAATAAATAATATATATTGTATATATATAAATAATTTTATCACCAGCATCCTCCTCCTCCTATCCCCAGATTTGGGAGGTGCGTAGCATACACCGGAACAGAAAAGTAGAAGAACGCAAGTCGAAAAGAAGCCCCCCCCCCTTTACTGTCCCCTTTATAACCCCAAGTGAGAACTCGCAGTCAGAAAAATCCACCCTAGGGTCTCACGAGGCCTTCACTATGGTATCTCGTCAATGTGGGGTTCATCCCCTGTGCAAAGCCCACAGCAAGCCTACATTTACGCCCTTCACACCTCACAACTCCGTAATGCGTTCATTCCTCATTTTATCAATTCTCACACCTAACACACCCCTAAGATTATCCATCTGAACATTTTTGTAATTTTAGATCTAAAATCCCTTTATTCCAGACCATAGTTTCACTTCTGTACATTAGCACAGGTAACATAACCTCATGCAAAAACCCTAGTGCACTCAAGACTTAGTCCCTCCACATCCACCAAGGATTTAATTGCATCAGCCACCTTTCTACCATTCACAACTTTCCCTACTATATACATCATCCGTTCCCATTTCATCCAACATGTAGCTATATTAAATATTTAAACTCGGATATTTGTTCCAGTTGCTCACCATCCAACATGACTTCACACCTCGGACTCCTCACTCGCTACCTTAACCTTACTCTTACCTGCCTTTACTTTCAAACTCCTCCTTTTACACACCCTATCAAACCATTTTATAAATCTCAAATTTTCTTCAGATTCACCACAAAAAAACAAATCATCTGCGTACAGTGAGCAGGGCACCCTCCACTTCCATTCTCCATCATTCTAATACCTTCCCCTGATTACCCCCACCTCTAGTTCTTTCATAACTCCATCCATATGCAAATTAAATAACGAAGACCTAACACATCCCTGCCTCACTCCGCTATTAATATTAAACCAATCACTTTCAACCATTTATTCTTACACACGCTTCACTATCGTCATGCATATATTTGATTACATTTAGAAACACCACCAACACTATATATCACTAACAACTGCCACAGAGGCTCCCTATTAATCCTGTCATACGCCTGTTGCAAATCCGCAAAACCTAAATACAATTTATTCTTCTCTCATATTTTCTCAATCATTTGTTTCAATGTAAAATTTTGGTCCACACATCCTCTACCACTTCTAAATGCACCTTGTTCTTCACCAATCAGTCCTTCAGTCACTCGACGCCCACTTTCAACCAAAATACCAGCATATATCTTCCCTATAACACTATAAACTAATTCCCCTATAGTTCCTACAGTTCTCCTTATCCAATATACCCTTTTTATAAGTCTCTCTCTCTCTCTCTCTCTCTCTCTCTCTCTCTCTCTCTCTCTCTCTCTCTCTCTCTCTCTTTCTCTTTCTCTCTTTCTCTCTTTTCTCTTTTTCTCTCTCTTCTCTCTCTCTCTCTCTCTCTTCTCTTTCTCTTTCTCTCTCTCTCTCTCTCTCTCTCTCTCTCTCTCTCTCTCTCTCTCTCTCTCTCTCTCTCTCTCTCTCTCTCTCTCTCTCTCTCTCTCTCTCTCTTCTCTTCTCTTTTCTTCTCTTTCTCTCTCTCTCTCTTTTCCCTCTTTCTTCTCTCTTTCTCTCTCTCTCTCTCTCTCTCTCTCTCTCTCTCTCTCTCTCTCTCTCTCTCTCTCTCTCTCTCTCTCTCACAAACAACATTCTTTCTCTCTCTCTCTTCTCTCTCTCTCTCTCTCTCTCTCTCTCTTCTCTCTCTCTTTCTCTCTTCTCTTCTCTCTCTCTCTCTCTTCTCTCTCTCTCTCTCTCTTCCCCCTCTCTCTCTCTCTCTCTCTCTCTCTCTCTCTCTCTCTCTCTCTCTCTCTCTCTCTCTCTCTCTCTCTCTCTCTCTCTCTCTCTCTCTCTCTCTCATGCGCAACATATACCAGAAACAAAATAGTTAGTAGAAGAACATGACGTATGTCTGAGAAGAAAATCCCCTCGTACCTTAGGGACGAGCCCATCGCACCCAAAAAATCCAACCAAGGGCTTCACAACATCGCGGCTGATCCCTACTGTGGTATCTCGTCACCGTAGGTTCATCAACTGGGCTGGCCCACAAACATACCCCCCTCACAAAATCACGCTGTTCACTCCTTTTATGCACCAGTTTTTTTATCTTTATTAAATTCACATTCCTCTTTCAGGCGCTTCTTTACAGACTAGATCCACTTTTTCTTAGGTCTTGAAGCCGGTCGATTCCCAATACTCTCACCTCTATACATCCACTTAACCAAACGACTATGATCCATCCTTTCCGTATGACCAAACCATCTTAATATACTCCCATTTAGTCTCTCATTCACGCATTTCTTCACACCACACCGCCCTTTGACACGCTTATTCCTCATTTTATCATTTCTTTCTTACACCGAACTCTCCCCTAAGATTGTCCATCTGAACAGACTGCACCTTAGATCAATACCTTTTATTCCACACCTTATATAATTTTTTTTATTTTTTTTGTTCAGGCGTCACCCTTCAAATGGCAGTTCAGCTTCGGGAGCGTATGATAGTGCTACGGAAGGAAATGAAACTACTGAGAGTTCATCGTTTGGTTCAGTCACTTCTTTAGCATCATCATCTTCAAATCCACCAGCGGTCCCTTCGTCAACCCCAAATATAAAGGTTTCTTCTTTAAAATCAACAACTGATTGGCCATTCAATAGTGGAAAATTTTCATTTCATGGCATTGCTGACCAACTTGGCGCGAATTCATCTACAAATGGAACAGAAAATATGTGTGATAAGACTTGTAAAATAAGTTCTCCTGCTCGCTCTCCGCTTAAAGAACACAACAAGAGCTCGCCATTGCCAGCAGGTAAAAGAGGTAGTATTAGAAGGGGCACTTTAAATGGGGTTTTAAGGGAGTTGACTCCTGGTAAGAGATCGCGGAAAAGTTCTACGAGTTCGCCTGGTTTAAAGGATGGAGACAGATCTTCTAGTGATTATAGTGATGTTAATGGAATTGAAAATTTTTGTTTTTGATCCTTTCTTTACAGTTAGAGAATTTTAAAATTTTCTTTACAGTAAGTGGTTCTGAAGTCGCTCATAACGTAAACCATTTGAAGGCTGCTTCCAATCCTGTTCCTGTACCAGGTAGATCAAGGCATAATTCCTCTTCATCAGTGGGTAGTTGGCAGTTCGTTTCACCTCCTGCTGAGCCCACGCCTCGCTCTTTTGATAGCCCAAAGTCGTTTAGCAAGACTTCCTTCTCCGCTGAAATGATAGATTCTACTCACACAATCAGAGAAGAAGTATCTCCTTCCAGCAGCGTAGGTTCGAGTCTCAGCATAACTGTGTTCGACAGGAAAAAGAGGTTGACAAAGGTATGTATCAGACGGTATCTCTTTTAAATGGATCTAGGATGAAATATTGGCAACAATTCACCTACATGCAAAATTCATTAAGATATACAATCTAATCTAACTTATGTTTGGTGATGAATTATTGTCTGTATTCACGCCGGCTCCCATTTGGAATTACTAAAATTATGATTACGTTTGCTGTAATTTTTGAATTTTGCAGGTATACAAAAAATTTCTCGAAGTAGAAGATTTACGAAGAAAGATAGTGTCAGAAGACGAGAAGAAATCTTAAATTCAGTTCTTCAAATAATCATCTTAATCTTCTCAAAGTTCTCCAAAGACGTAAACTTGTAAATTTTAAAGAACCTTATTTTTATTATTATTATTATTAAAGAGTTTTAAAAGTTGAAATTTCTAACTAAATTTTAAGATTGAAATTTATTGGTGCTCTAAGCTAATACAGAACCTTAAAATGAAAAAAAAAATTCCGAGAAAATAGTTAAACTATTAGAAAATTTTTAGTTACTTCAATTGTATAAAAGTCTAGTCATTGAGATTTTCTTAATAGAAATTGAATTTTAGGACTAATAAAAATTGAATTTTAAAATTATCCTAATAAATATTGAATTTTATAATTAGCCGAATTAAAAATTGAATTTTAAAATTATCCTAATAAATATTGAATTTTATAATTAGCTGAATTGAAAATTTAATTTTAAAGTTATCCGAATTAAAAATTGAATTTTATAATTATCCTAATAAAAATTGAATTTTATATTTATCCGAATTAATATTAAACGTAAACCAGTTTTTCTAAACTAATTGGTGCCTTTCCTTTAAGAAGTTTCATTAATTTGCTCAAATGTTTAAAGGCCTTGAGTCACTATTTTTATATTTTGAATTAAAGTTTCCTAAGATTTTTATTCCATAATAAATGTACTTTATATTTTTAATAAAGTTATAATTTAATTTTTTCGACCAACCATAAACCTTATAATGTGAGGTGAGGGATTATTTAATGGAAAAGCTCTTCGATAAAATGGGCTGCGGCATAGTGGTAGAATGCTTTGATGTACCGATCGAGACCAGAAGTATACAAAGTATACAAAATATCTAACAGCTTGTTCATTTCTCAAGTTTCAGGTTAATGAACACTTAGAAAAGAAATTTGAAATTGAAAGGAGAGAAAAATTGCTTAGCAAGATTGCTTCTGCTTCGGAAGTTTGTAAAATTACAGTAAATTCTGAAAAAAAAATTATCAAATTTAGTCTCGTTAAAGAAAAAAAGTATGTTTCAGGAAGCCTTTTTCTAGATTAGTTTCTCGTATTTCTTAGCATACCGTACCATGTATTCTATATACACTCTTTTTTAAGTGTTGAAGATTTGAATTCTAGACTTGATGTATCCTTACCTATGTTACGAAGCCTTCCATATTGATATGGTACAAAGACTTCGCCTATATACCGATCCGATACGGATACTAGTATTATATTAATTGCTTACCAACTGCAACATACTGAAAGGTTAATTATGCAATAACAATCAGGTTAACAATTTTCAGTAGTATCTAGGTTATAATTCCATATTTAGTATGAAAACATTGCTCCTGTACACTGGGATAATAAAAAGGTGGACAGTATTTCCGTATCCACAGATCTAGATGACGGAAGGACCTATCTCCAGAGTGATCATTTTCATCAATGGACGAATGACGCGTTGGAGGAAGTGGAGAGGGCGCAGACTGGGAGCAAAAACCCATTATTAGAGCGACCTTTATCCTGTCATTGCACATGTGTAATATCATTAGCATATTCCTTCATTTTTTTTGTTTTTTTTTTTATTAATATTGCCATTAACATTATGATTATGATCATAATAGCACACCGCAACAGTGTTTTAAATTATATTTAACGGGGAGTGATGCTATTAAATTTGCACGGCAGAGAAGGATGGGAATATATAATGAATAGACGTTATTATATCATAGTAGTCTGTAGGATAGAGGTATATATATCGGAATGTAATGAAGTATATAGTAGATAGGTTAAGTAATATAGTCAGGTAGAGAATAGGATGAAGTAAGGATTATGAATTGTTCTATTAATATATATATTACGTAGTAGAACTCTCTCCCTCCATGTCGATGAAGCAGTGCAAGTGTGTTATCTTTCCGCTATATCCTGGTCATGTTGATCTTCCCGGATTATGCTTATTAGTGTCTTCAATAACCTCGAGTGAGATCACTCTCGGCTATGTATTATTATAGCACTCCTTGATACAAGATCCATTCCTCGCAACGTGACGTGAGCCGACCTTCAATCTATTGACGTAGCCCCAGAGAATCACTGCTGCCGGTGCGGCCCACTTTGGGAGACCACTTAGTCATGAGAGCAATAGAGACGAGTCGGTAGAGAACCATAATGAAAGTGCCAATATAAAGAGATGTTCATCGACTCTTCCTAATAGCCATATATAGTCTTAACCCCGATAGATCTCCATTGACTCTTCTATACAGTGGTGTGAACCCTGCATCGTTTATCTCGCCTAGCATACGCAAGAACGTAGCCCAGTGGTCTCATCGCGAGCATACCTTAGGTGCTATTTGATATATAATAAGCTCTATAACAGCCATATCGTTTGAATGTCCGATCTTAATACATGACTCTTAGTCTTATATGAGAGCTGCTTAAAGTCTTTAGATACCAGATACCTATCATCAATTTGCGCGACTGCTGTCTGAATCACCACACGACACATATATATATATATATATTATATTAGATATATATATTAGTGAGCATGCACACAATACCAGTGTATCGGATAATCATACTGATGCTGTCGCCCTCTCTATATCGCTCTCGGGGGCCTAGACGGGACGTCGATTTATTTAGCAGGAGAGAGGTATGCAGGAGATATCGGGAATTTCTGTAGGAAGTAATGCGTATCGGTATCGAGGTATCGGTTAAATTGTGCGATACCCTTAACGGATAACCACACATTTGCCGTCTTAAATTGACGCGAGTATATAGAGATATATATACTATATAGTATAATAAGTATAGAATTAGATAGAGAAATATAAATAGTATATGATATGTTAAGTATAGTAGATATATAGATAGTAGATATAAATTAATAGTATAATATATAGATGAGAGTAATAAGTAATACTAGTAAGGTACTATATATAGTCACCGTACCATGTCCCGCATTGCACTGCAGAGTCGAGTTGAAGGTAGTTTGAAAGGATTTAATTTGTAATCAAGACATTCTACCGAAAAGCAGGATTATAGAAGGCGTTATTTCGGCACCCGTTGCTTATCAACAAAGAATTTGAAAATTTTCTTCAATGACTCGCATGATATTGAGAAAGAAACGAGCTTCTTACCTGTATCTAGAAATTAGAAGTTTCGAATTTCTTTCTATCTTTTTAAAATTTTGCTGTTATAAATATATAATATATATATATTAGTAAACTGCTAATACTACTACTACCACTACTTATAATAATATTACTGAGATAGTATATATATATTATACTTATACTATACTATATACTAAAAAGGCGTCAATAATAGTATAAAGTAGGAGATAGAGGCTACAGAAGCAGAAGGTCCTAGGGGTATTGAACCACCCACCCTTAGATGTACTTCCAAGAAGTGAGTACGAATCTACGAGCAACGGACTGGCGAAAGAATTTTTAGCCAATCGGGGTCAGGATGCTCGAGGACATGTAGACACGTCTAGGACCAAAGATACCACGCTCAAGGAGAAAGAGGAGAGTGAGAGAGTTCAAAACCTCCAGAGATGGAATAGGGACCGAAAGAAGATATACAAGAATAATTTGTTTGTACGCTGCAGAGATTGACACAAATGATGCTGTAGATTGAGTACATGATAAGTAAGATATAATCTAGAAGGTAAGTTAGGAGAATAGGGAGATGGAGAGAGTGTTATAGGATAGTAGATGAAGCAGTATGATATGATTATCGAGGGTATAAAGAGTATCTATATAGTAGTAGAAGCTATATATATATGGTAGAGGATAAGAAGATATAGTAGTTAATCGATAATATGACCTCTGTCGATCTAAGAAGAAAATAAGAAGAAATCTTTGATTACTTATATGAGCACCCTGATGAACGGGCCCAGCAATTTTTTATTTTAGATACGTATTTATTGTTTCTAAATAGTATTTCATTTTGTAATAAACGTAATGTGTACACTATATCATATTTATTACTATATACATTGGTATGGAAATAAGTGGGGATTACTATATAATATGTTTTGAATTAACCCCCTATTCTAATCTCTCCAAACGCTCTTCTTTGATAAATGTTGTGACCAGATGGTAATAATATAATGATATATATGTATCTTATAATAGCACATTTTAATAGCTGTTGAGTCCCTTCAAATTATTAGCGTTAGGAACAATTTAGGCGTTAAGTTAAAGTATGGTCTAGGTTAAGAGTTAGATTAGTAGGATATTACCCAAAATACACTTACTGTATAAGTCTCCGCTTCCACTCTAATTATTAAGTGTGAATCTATAGACGACCTACCATTACTATTATTGATATTTGCTCCCTGTCAATTCACTGCGTCGAGCGTAACTCAGCAAATAGTCTAGACTAGCACCACCATTACAGGATACAATGAAGGAGTCGCGTAGATTCGTGACCACACCCGGGCTAAATTATCCTACATCTAGATCTACTACCTTGCCGTAAGTCTCACGCATTATTATTATATTATAATATATATATATATATAGTATGTATATTTATATATAGTATAATAATATATACTATATCTATATATATTATATATATATAATACATATAATGCATCCCGCAATTTGTCTGGATAATTTCCTAATCTATGTCTGACCTACTGCTTTTAAAATAGCGTTTTCGTTTTTGCATATGTGCTACGACAACGTACAAACATCGATTCGAATATTGGACCGCTCCTTACGCGTTTCTTTCGTTAAATCTTATTAAGCGCACACAATCGCAAAGACATGTCTTCACCACAAGTACGAGGAATTTCGTAAATTCTATAAAGTTTTATTCCTGTCTGATTGGCTGAATTACGAGTTCTTATTTAATGCACCCCACCAGCCTCTGCCCCAACCTCCGACCTAATGAAAGAGATTTATACAAAGATTTATATTACTTTTGCCACCAGTATGAAATGCAATATCCAGAAGGTTGTATTCACACGTCATGAATTTACCGCCCTAGCGCCTTTTTCTTCTGCTGAAGTCTGTTTCCTCGCCTTATCATATTATTACCCAGCATATCTAAATAGTCTCCTCACTTTTGGTAACACCCTTAGTTGAGAGACAGGCCAAATATTTCCTTGCAAGTTTAACTCAAGCGTGGCATTTTACTTAATTCCACCAACTGATTGGTTCATCTAATAGTTTTCCTTGGTGAAGTTTTCAATCCATTTGACATACATCTTTTCGCCCATCCCCAACTTTCATTTTCTTATTAATTTCTTGGTGATCTGTTTTAGAAATTCTTCCAGTGCAACTCTGTTATTGCAATCATCTTATCTGTAGAAGAAACTTGGTTCTGATAGGATTCCGTTATTCCTTTACAATGAGGTGCTGAATAATAGACTATTTCGGATTTTGAAGTTTTTCCACGCAACACAAAGGTGACTGATGTTAACTTGTTCTCTCTAATATTGTTGCTTAGCAAAAAAATTACCTTTTAGAATGGGATCTAATAATTGCGAATAAGTTATGAAAGGGTCATTAATTTCCACCAGAACAAAACGTTATTCTTAGCTCGCACAGCGTTTGTATACATCCTTCATTCTTTTTAACCGTCATCATTTCATTTGAAGATGGCTCAAAATTCTTCCTTAGCGTTGAGATTAATGGTTTACATCGGAGACAGAAGCTGTAGATGCTTAATATTTAGGCATCAATAAATCTCATGGACTCTGTTTGATTCATTATTATGAATACAAAATGATCATGATATCATTACACAGATTAGTCGGCCCTGCTCTCGTTAAATTTGCGTTAGATTCATCTAATATTTTATATAAAAATCTCGCAAATCTCGACAATAACTCCGCCATATCCCGGCGGTCGCAGGGGGAAAGCTGTGGGGATGCGTCTTAATATCACGTTGGATCGTGGATGTACCTGAATCCATATAACGTTTACATATATTATCTATATATATATTATTTTTTCTTCTCTTTTCTTACACGATATCATCACTAATTGCGGGAAAGAGACTATATTTGTTTTTCCCACAATGGCCCATACATCAAATCCTCGATATAATAATACTTTATCTACTAAGTTATACATCTTAGAATATATATATATACTATAATACATATATATGTTTATATAATTACTTATAATTACTAGTATATTTCATGTTACCAATTGATACCACACTCATACGGCTCAATTCCCTTTCAACAAAGAGTGCCGAATCAAAAAATAAATATATACATTTTCCTATCAAAGCAAAAACATTTCAATAAATGGGAAAATAATCTCCCT
>JABUQX010039785.1:0-24186 GCA_015478945.1 Trachelipus rathkii | reverse complement strand
AACAGCAGTTGTGATAAAACACTTCCCTGCTTCTCCTGTTTTCACCTCCAAACCATCTAATTCTCGCACTCAGTTCTAAATCTACGCTGCTTGTCTAATACTTTCTATGCCTTCTAACTACTTCACTCCAATTCCTTCATGTCTCAGAGCTTTTTTTTCTTGCACCGAATCGAATGCTTTTTAGCAGATCGATGAAGGATAAAAAGAATCTCTTGCATTATTCCAGCATCTTCTCCCGAACCATTCAAAGTGTTGAATAAGAGGTCCGTCTTACTCTTCCTTCTATGCCGTACTGTTCTTCTCCGAGTTCGGCTCTACCTTCTTCTTATTCTCTCTCCAATATTCTTTCATAATATTTTGTAGATGGTCCTCGTGAGGTACCCCTTATAATTATTACAGATTTCCAGTCATCTCTTTGCTTTTATTATCGGTATAATTTTTGCTTGCCCACCTTTCCGGCACCTTTCATCTCTCCACACTTGTCTAATCAAACTATGATTATCCTTCACTGTCCCCCTCTCATCTACACTCTATCGTATCGCGTCTCCTGGAGGCTGTTACTCCTATCTTCTTCTTATGGCTTTCTTTCAGATTCGCTGTACGTACTCTCCGCTAATAATATATTATATATATATAGTAATAGATTATAATATATATCAAATAAAAATATATTCGTATATATTATATATATATTATATATATTAGTATATATATAATATATAATATATATGTTACGGGGGCTCGAGCCGACGGGAAGAGGAGGGACGTTTTTATACCCGTAAGGGAGGGGCGAAAAACCCGCGCGACACCAAATACCAAAGACGGGGGTCCGGAGACCCTCCGGAGGGGGGAAATAGCCCTAACCCTGTTTCTCGGAAAAGCGAGGACCCAACTTCTGCCATCTTTGGCGGTTTACCTTTGGGTATCTTTTAGTTGAAACCCCAAAAAAAAATAAATAAAAAAATATTACCTAACAACCTTAAATTTTGTAAAAAATTTAATTTTAAAAAATTTCGAACTTTTGAAAAAACATGTCCGTTACCACTTAATTCATTGTTAGATATTCTAGCAATATATTAAAAAAAAAGAAAACAAAATTAAAACTTGACAGAGGTCGTCTACAAATGTTCCTATATTATTGTGAATATGTCTTCACACTTAAATTGATCGTCAGGTTATACTATCTGAAGAAAATATATTTAAAAAAACAAAAAAAAAATTCAAAACTGACGAGTCGTAAAACAGAAAAGGATATATACTATGTTATTTATATATTATATATTTTTAAGTTATTATATATTATATATTAATATATTCATATATAATATAGATAAATATATATCTATCTTAATTATATATATAATTACTATATATTTATCTATATATTATAGTTTATATAGTATAACCTATTAATATATATTTAATTATATATAGTATATATATATATATAATATCATATATTATATTATTATATATATTATAATTATATATATATATATTACTATATATATTATTATAACATATATACTATAATATGATATAATATAATTCTTCCTCTACCTCTTTTTCCCCAAGACTGAGAAGGTAAGGTGCGTGTCATGGCATCGGAAAGAAAGACAAGCGGAGGAAATATGACAGAATGTCGAAAGAAAACCCAGCCTTAGCGCCCCCTCTGTTCCATTTAATTATGTGAGAACTCGTTCACAGACAAAGAAAACCACCTGAGAGCTTCATAGGCCGCGAACGGACCCCACTATAGGTCAAATCGTCAAATGAAAAGGATTGATCCGTTGGCCCGCCATGCGTTCTATTATACACTTTATTTTCGCTTTGCCAAACTCCATTCTCTCTCAACATTACTAAAACCGAATCATACACTTTTTTATTTGCGTTTCAGCCGTCCGATCCCAACACATCTCGCCACTTATAGATCTCGCCAGCTCTTAAACAAACCGACTGTTAATTATCTTTCGACATGACCAATCCATTCAAAATATATTTCATGGGATTCGTGGTAAAGCCCGTCTTCTTTCACACCACAACACTCTCTAATACGTTCATTCCTCCTTTTATCAATTCTTCTCACTCTTCAGCATGCCCTAATAATGGCTCTGAAACATGAACTTTTAATCGTACTTTATTCCAGACATTATCTCAACTACTATACAATAAAAGGTACAATTACCTCATGAAGAGCCCTAGCGCACTCAACTTAGCTTCCTTTACTTCACAACGATTTAATCTAGCACCAGCATTACCTGCCATCCAACTTTCTACTACATCTCTGCATGATCCGTTCCGCTTTCATCAACAACCTAACATTAATATTTAACTATGCATGTTCCAGCTGCTCACCATCTCAACATACTCTCACACCTGAGGACATGTCCTCACTCACCACCATAACCTTCTCTCATCAACATCGACTTTCAACCCTTCCTTTTACAACCTGCAAATCTACTCTAAATCAATCCTCTCAAATGCTCTTCAGATTCGCCACACAAGACTAAATCATCACCGAATATAATATGTAGGGCACCCTCACTCTCCATTCTCCATCCTTCTACACCATTTCTGCCACTCCACCTCTAATTCTGGTCATTAACCAACTCCCATAATCACAATTGAATGACTCCTTAGAGAAATAACAACCTGTCTCATTCCCCTGATTAACTAAAACCATCACCTTTTGAATCATTTATTCTTTCACACCCTCACTTATCCTCATAATTGACTTTTGATTCCATTCAGAAGCCTACCACCCATACCATATAAACCATATATCACTAACACCCTGTCAAATCAGAGTTCCCATCATTAACCCTATATCACAGTCCTGTTGCATAATCACATAAACCTACGATACATTTATCTCTTCTCTCTTCCTCTCATTTTCTCAATCATTTGTTTCAATGTAACAGTTTGATCTATACATCCTTCCACTCCTACACGCACCATTGTTATCCTTCACAATCAGTCCTTCAGTTCACCCGACGCAATCTTTTCGACCAAAACCCCGCATATATCTTCCCATGACAGTACTCTATACACTAACTCCCCTAAATTTCTACAGTTTCCCTTTTCTTTACCTAATAGGGGTACATTATGATCTCCTGCAATTCCTGGATATACCCTTCCACAAACCTTATTAACAACTTCCAATCCAATCACACCATCTCTCCTCTGTTCTTGATCATTCATTTCACCAGTATTCATCTATACCTGCAATTCTACTATTTTTCACCTTTTTTCCATCTAACATTCACATCTCCTTCCTAAATAACCTCATCCCAAAAAATACCTATCTTCTCTGCACATCAAACACGACAACATTTTGCTATACTCTTTATTAACTGCGAATTTATGCAGATTTGCGAAGGTGTTCTTAACACTCCCTCACATCCTTTATCAGTTACAAAAAACACAATCCCTATAGATTAACCTTTTTCTCATTCTTATACTTTCACGCTTCCTTCCAGAAGAGCTTCTATTCCCTTGTAAGTCCCCAATTATCTCCTTCCAAATGTTCAATTTATCTCTTCTTTATCTCTACGTTATGCTACCTTATTAGATTCTTTTTTCCTCCTTATTAATTCCAAGCATCTTTCTTTTGAAATCATCATTTGCTTTTACATCCAACCATGCCTCTTTTTTTTACTTGAACCGCTTGCATCAACCTCTTCATTCCACATCACTGTTAACATTCTTACTTTCTACCTTTAGCCACATCCGCATATTCTTTTCCCTGCTAACCATTGACTTCCTTATTTGCTCCAAGATTTGTTCAGTTCAACTTGTTCACATTCAACTGAATTTATTTGCAAGTTCTCTTCATACTTATCCTTAATACCTTGTTCGCTTAACTTTCTCCCTCTTAATTACCCACTTCCTTCCGACACCTTCCTCTGCATCTAGCCATCCACTTAACTTAATTTTACACGAACAGTAATGATCCGAGTATTCCCATTCCTAAACCCCTCACGATTTAATACATCCACACATTATTTCAAACATCTCTGTCTTCACCAAACACGAATCAATATACTTTACACTTGATATACCATCTTCTACCACAGCAACTCTAGTATACTTATGGTACTCTTGTGTTTTAAGAAAGTATTAATTTACTGTATCACTTCGTGCAAATGAGTTTTATTTCCTACCATTTTCTCAGTTTTCCCGACACCCAAATAATACCTGCTATACATCCCTTTTTAGGATCAACTATCCAACCATTCAGGTCCCCAACACTACCAATCTGAAGTTCCTACTCACCCCATCCAACATCATTCAGATTACTAAAATAGTATCTCTTCAGTTCCCTCAGATGGACCATATGCTACCACCACACATACTTTAACCTTTCAACTTAAATTTAACTTAGAATTCTAGGACTCCACACACAAAGTCTACCATAAGCTCGTACACAATCACTCATCAAAATTGCAACTCGTTCTCTCCCCTCTCATTCCTTCACACCGCACACACATTCACACCACACCACTAATTTACACCGTTTCCTTCCATCTTTTTTCAGTCACGCGAGGAAATTCAAATTTGCACTTTTTTAAATAACATTTTAAATACTTACGCTGCCCCTCTTTTCCCAAACATTTATTCCTTTGACATTCCATGGCCCATACGATTATAAATTTCGCCGAAAATTAGAAGTCCGTTTACGGCTATCCGCATTCCGATGCATGCAACAGCATTACTAGCACAGAGATAGGTGGTAGTGGCAGCACAAACCCAATAAACACCGTCATTTAGTCACTTCTCACCGCCAGGGATATTTTGTGAGCGTAGTCTATCAGGCTGGTGAAAATATTAAGATTCTGATGATGTTCGTAATAAAATTGTTGGAAGAGTTTGAAGTTTTGGAAGTTGGTGTGCTAAATAGGTGGTAATATGTTTCTGGAGGATGAGGTGTAAAGAACGCAAAGAGAAAGGCGCAACATTAAAAATGGAGGTATCCTTTTCAACGCTTCGAGCTATGCGTGTACTCTTTCTCTCTCCTTCTCTCTCTCTCTCTCTCTCTCTCTCTCGTATATATATAATATATATATATATATATATTATATATATATATATATATATATTAATATATATATTATTATCATATATACTATAGTATAATGTATATATTATATATATATAATAATATATATATGGCCAGGCCATCCCGAAGAGCACGGCATGGACTAGAAACATATAACATCTACAGGTAAATTAAAGAACGGTTTTGAATCGGCAAGCAATTTCATGATGAAACTTAAAAACAATATATTATATTTATTCATTAGTTATTAATAACACTGACAAGATGGTTTCCTTCATAACAGAGTGGCAAGTTCCCGAGTTCGTTTATTAGACAATAACAAACAAATTGAATAAACTGTATAAATTTCTAGGGTATGTACTTCACAATGTATTTTCACCACCTGAACTAGCAAAAACATGGTGTTTCTGATTCCAAAATTATTCCTGAGCCGCAGATGGACTCCTCAATATATCAATGATCAATTACTCTCAGTAAGTAAATTCCTTCCAATAAATAATGGTTCCTTCCAGATGAAAGTCGTTCTCAATGTTACTAGACTCTACCCTTCACAATTATAGTCATCCAATAAGTCTCATCGAATTGTATAACCTTTCCTTCAATGTTCTTAATAAAAAATAAAATATCTCTCTATGCTATAAAAATCTTTAAAAATTTTTCTTCTGAATAATTACTAAACTTTCTAATCCTTGTCCAGAGAACTATATTCTTTATTAATCTATCTAATTCAAAAAATTCAAATCTTAATCCTTCTCACTGCTTTAGTAGTGCGCTTTAACGAATTAGAACTTCTTCAACGATATTAAATATCCAAAAAAATAGAAAAGTCTTCAATAGTTGTATTTCGTACGATTGAGATTTCAAAAAACAAATTCGTGAACCATTATGGACTCAACATAAAAACAATTATAAATCGAGACTGAACCAAGTATAACTATATTTACTTCATTTATAACTTCTTCGTATCCAAGATGCAGAGTGTAGAGTTATTTTATGAATCATGTTTTCCCATAAGCAATTTTATTTCTAATAAAAATTATTCTTAAAAAATATTTTTAAAATAAAATCTTAATTAATTCGTCTTCAAATAAATGTATATATAACTAGGATAACTACCATTTCCGTTAAATCCTTTCAATAAAATAATAAAATTTGTCCGCTTTGAGTGTGAGCTCCATAATTTTATCTCCAGATTCCTAATGGCATACACACGCCCCATTAATAAGAAAAACAGGCTTTTCTTTCACTTAAAAAAATAGTTTCTATGCCCGACCTGTTAGAATTATCTGCGCGGTATTTTTCATCCTTTAATCGATTCAGCCTGAACTTGATTCTGCAGAAACAATCACCCCACTACATACTTTATGCATTTGACAATACTTAGTTTTCTGCATGTAGATCGTGGCTTGGTCCCGTCTGCAGGACAATACTCCTCCGCATAAATAATTATCGAATATACGCACACCAAAAATTTTTGACCGAGCCTCTTTTTCTAAAACATAGGAATAGCTTCTCCTGGTAAAGTTCTTTACTCGGTACTCTTAGGAACAGTCTCCAGTCCTCGAATCCTTGAGGAGTACTGCCCTAAAGCCATACGCTCATCTGTTTGTTAGCACAAATGACTTGGGAGGTTGGTAGTCAATTAATGGTTTGCAGATCAACATATTTTTCAATGCTACGAACGCGTTTACTTGAGATGTTCGCCACCTTGCCCTATTCGAACAGCTTATTTTTTTGTAGGTAGTTACGGAGCAGTATTGTGATAATTGGTATAATTCCTGTAAAATCCTGTTCAGTCCCAGAATGATTGGACCCCTTTTGGGTGCGTCCTCTCGCGTTTGATCTTTTTTTCATATTATGTTTGTGACCGACGATTTTCGGTCAGCTTAATGAACGAGGAACTTAGGTCCGGTAACGCTATCTGCATTTGACGTCATGAGAGTTGCGCCAACGTACAGCAGTCATTCAACAATTCCATATTCGACTACGTGGTCCTCCAGCGTTCTGTATGAACGGATTATGTCGTCCACAGTAATATCTTATCTTCCATTAGCCTGAGTTTTTCCTTTGGGACACTAATCAGTGTGGGCGCCTGCGTTTTACCAGACCAAACGGCCATCCTAAGGAATTCATAATGCCGTTCATGGATTACGAATGCCGTTTTCGTCTCCACTCCTTACTGGGATTTGCCAGTAACCTTTACTGAGGTCAACTTTGTAGAGTATTTATCCTTCCCGAACTTTGTGAAGATCTCTTCTGTCACGGCCATCGGTTCAGGGTCGAACAACGTGACCTGGTTTAAATTCCGATAATCTGCACAAACACGATTGGATCCGTCCTTCTTTTTCACCATGACTATGGGTGATGCGTAGGGGGAATCAGACTCTCTTATCACCCCCATTTTCAGCATCTCACTGACCTCTTTTTTGAGTGTTTCTCTCAGCGCATACGGTATGGAGTACGGCTTACTCTTAATAGGAACTTGGGACGTCAAATTTATTTCGTGCTGCACAATGTCCATTTTTCCTGGCAGGTCGGTAAATACATGTTTGAATTTCGCTTAATATTTCTTTTTTTCTGACTCTTGTTTTTCATTTTCTGGCCCTATTTGACTATCCTTGCCTTTCCTTAGCGTGCAGCTTCCATAGACAATACTCAGTCTCTAGTCGTGTCTTCTATTAGATTCTTCATCGACCACATACGCACGCATGTGTACGATCCGGCGTTTCTTCGATTCTATTTAATATTTACGGAATATCTTATTTATAACAGAAACAGATTTGATATATACATCTTATATGACACTTTCTATTTTATGACTTTATAAACACATAATAATCGTTATATTCGACCTTACTTTGTGTTTCATCTTCAATAGTTAAAAGACATCTCCAAAGGAGATTAAGAATTATTTCTCTCTATCTTGACCAGTTTGAAAGACATTTGATTTGTCTGTTTGGAGATATAAATTGTACCTGTAGATGTATAGGACATATTCAAAGAATAAAGCAAAAATAAGTTAAATATTGTAGATGTAGAGTATCTACTCAAAAAATTAAACAAAAATAAGTTAAAATTGTAGATGTAGAGGACCTACTCTAAGAATAAAACAAAAATAAGTTAAATATTAAGTAATTTCAAATTACATCAAAGTGCATTCTCGACAACTACTGTATTTCCATAATTTCACATGTACTACAGGTAAAAAACGCAGCTATTTTTTGTTCAAAATATTTTAGTACAAGTATATAAAACTATTCTATTCTACAAAGTGCTCAAAAAAATTCTTTTTTAAAATTAGAGTGGCTATAGCCCGGTAAGAAATTAGTATATCCAGCGATAACTTATAAGCTCAATATGTAACCTCAACACGCTAAGCTAGAAACAAGTTTCTCGTCGGGATTGCATATTAAGTGACTAAAAAAGAGGTGGGCGCCCGAAAACAAAACCCGGTTACCTGTTACAGTACATAAGTGTGCCATCTGGCAAAAGTAGATCCATTTTGCAAGACACTTACAACCTCTAGATATTTAGGCCGCTTATATTTGTGTATTCGTGCCATAAAGTTATTCCAGGATACTGGTGATGTAAAAGAACACTCATTGGTCTAGAGTGCAGGGGTCTCCAAACATTTTAGCCTAAGGGCCACAGTGACCCCTCCACCAAGTTCCAAAAGGAGCCAAACCTAGCTAAGGTCATCATACCTAAATTTGATTCGGAGAGACAAGTGCGAATCTGAAAAAGCAAAACAGTTGCGTACTCTAGTGTTTTTTGGCCTATCAGCCCTTTCTTATAAGTTTCTTAAGTGTCTTACGTGGAAATAAGACATGTACTTTAATTGTGAGTGTTTAATTTAATTAACAGTGTCTTGAAGATAAAAACAGTGTATTTCACTGAGGGCCGGATTGGCAAACCTTGCGGGCCGGTTTTGGAGACCCCTGGTCTAGTGGGTCACGGTCTGTTCGAACACCCAATATTGTCAAAGTTGTAATGACACGAATTATGTTTGCGTATCGTGCCATTAAGTTATTCGAGGATACTGGTGATGTAAAAGACTTTAGAAGAAAATCTTATAAATTTGTATAAGACTTTCGAAGAAAATCTTATAGATTTGCATAAGACTTTCGAAGAAAATCTTATAGATTTGCATAAGACTTTCGAAGAAAATCTTATAGATTTGCATAAGACTTTCGAAGAAAATCTTATAGATTTGTATAAGACTTTCGAAGAAAATCTTATAAATTTGTATAAGACTTTCGAAGAAAATCTTATAGATTTCTGTAAGTGTGTCACATAGTTTAATGAAAGTATTAAGTTTCTGAGAAATTGAAAACAACTTCTTTTTCGCCCCAATTTAAAATGTGAGAAGGGTAGACTGGTCGGTATTTTCAAGCCTACCTTCATTCATACGATTACAATTGAAAAGAATGGAAAGATCCCCAGCTATCGTTTCTTATGAAAGCTAAGTTGGTGGTTTAAGAGGATGTAAAGGAAATTAAATTTTTTAAAATCATCCAGTAGCAAATCCGAATCATTCCAAATCAACAACAACATCAACAAAAAATTACTGACGAAGACTCACGGAAGTTTCTCCAGTAAACAAAAGGGAGATTGTTTCCCTTCCATTCACACCAGTAAACCAGTTCAATCTAGAGACACAACATTGAAAAGATCTATACTATTTTCGGACAGATGAAGATTAATTTGGATTCGCTTTTGTGTTAAAGGGACCTTAAGGATAGATTAGATAATTTTTAGAAAGAGGAGGTGGAACGGTAAGAAAAACGCTCCTAAGTCTGGAACCTTCCTCCACAATGTTTCATAGTTGCCAAGAACACGATAGAAAAAAAATTCTTGTTTTAGACTGCACACTTTCAGTATGATTTTCCATACGTCCCGAAACATGAAAATATGGACTTCTTCGCGGTCTTCGGAATCTTGCGCAGAATCAATTACTTAAGTCATAAGCAATGCATTTGAGCCAATCGACGAGGCGTACCCAGCGTCTATTTTACCACACACAAAATTATGCCTTTATACAATCAACACGATCCGTGGAAGTGTCTTAGCTTCTTTCCACCGACATGAACTGTGCTTATGAAATGTTATTAATGAACCAACGCAACATTAAATTAAATACTATTTAGGAGGCTGATTAAATGCTGCAACTTGCCTTCTTGGCTAAAATTAATCGTCATTCCGTGGACCGTAGAATCAACGATTCTCTCCGGCTGCTATCGCCGATCTTCAAAAATCACTCCTACTTGATTTAAACATAAGTGTAATTTTAGAAGTTAAAGCTTGGGGATTAGAATGTCTGATCATCTTTAACTCCGTAGCATGTAAGGAAGTATACTTCAAAATGTGTATGCAAGTGTCTTTTATATTTCAACTCCTCATAGGCAAAATCATTCACCATTACGGGAGTACTGACCGCATGAGGTAAAGTATGTCCAGTATAAAAATAATGTAATACTGATTTTACGTACCATTGCAGGCGAAAAAAAAAATGACACAAAAATTCACAGCGAGGACTAACCAAACACAAAACATGACTCGGCTAGTAGGAGACAAATTCACACGCATTCTCTAGCCGAGCGCCTTCGTGTACTTTTCCGAATCTTTACAGAAATTTCTAAGCTTAAAATGGTCTATCATAGAAGTTCATTTTGAAAGATACATGACTTAGAGAAAAATATCTTCCCATTTGTATTTTGACATCATTCAAAGTTTCGCTCGAATCGCCGCTAGATGTGACAGGATTATCCGGATGTATAGACTTCTTCAGTACTTATATATTTGCATAATTGTAGCTAAAAACTGCATGAAGAACGCTAGTTTTACCTTGAAATTATATGCACTTCGTTACCGCGAAATATATATATATATACTTTATATAATATATAATATCTATGGCCATATCTATATATATTTATAATACTCACTATATATATATATAATTTATTATACGTATACTATATATATAAGTTAATTGAATTTACATAGTATATATATCAGAATGATATATATTATATCGATATAGTACCATATATATTATATATTTAATCTTTAATATCCCCCATCATACTGTCATCCACAGGATAGGAGGCCTAGGGTGCGGATAAGGGATGCAGGAAATTAGAAAAACAAAAGAATCAAGCAAGAGTAGAAGAAGCATGACGTATAAGTCCGAAACTCAAGAATACTATCCACCTTATCAACCTACTTCACTTTCTACACCCTCACAATGCATGGCCTCGAGTGTCCGCAGCGCAAAAACCCACCCAAGAAGAGCTTCCGCGACACCTGAGCGAAACCCCACTCGCGGTTACTCGCATTAGGGTTCAATCCTACCCGGCCAAATAACACCAAACATGCTTCTTCTCAGCAAAACCCTGTTCATTCACCTTCCATCATCTATGTACACCTTCATATCTCTACCCTCTGGTAACCCTCACATTTCTTCTCTCTCAACACCGCCGTTCAACTGACTCGTCACCCTTTTTCTTCGATCTCACCAACCGCTCGGGTCCAGTAAATCGCACTCACCACTATACACCCTTTAAGCCAACCGACTATCATCCATTATTCGATCCGGACCTAAACCACTCCTTTAATATCGCCACTTCTCTCTTTATCGCCTCGCTTGTCTCACCACAACAGCAACCTGTCCCCACTACTCCTAATGCGTATCTCGCGGCGCCTGATGACACTCCGTAATCCATACCACCTCCAAACACTCTCATCATTAGTCGCGTTGTTGCATTCGAGGATTCGCGCTCACCTTCGCACTTCATTGATCAACTCATCTCACCTGGAGCCCCTAAATTCTATAGCCATAACCCTTGGCAACCCCTCGCTGAAAACCACAACAGTGTGCAACATTTAGCCTAAACTCATCTGCTACTCTACCCACCACACATATTCCACCCAATAGCCCGATGAACTATTCGTCGTTCCCCTTCGCCTTACCCGGCCATAACCATCCTGAGCACCATGCGCTGCGACAGCCACCCGAACAGTCTCTCTCCACTGAACGTACAAACACAGCATTTACCCTCATCTACCAGCTATAAACCTGCCCTCGGATATCAACACCTACTCTATCGTTCCTATCTCACTACATGCCACAGATACCCTCCTATAAGCCTTCCACTTCGTAATCCCACAGGCCCCTGCCCCAGATCAGCTAGCTATGAATTCTAACCACTTCCTACCCCAGTCCACGTGACTGCCTTCAGCCATTCAACCAAGACTATCATGCTTCCTCAGATATGTATCCAGACACCCTGACAACTCTCTGCCACGTCTTCTCCATCTGGGGTACATCCACCGTCATTACCACTTATCCCAAGGCATCTCTCACTCGGACTTAATTCACTAAATTAATATCGAGAGCCCGACTATACAAGACATACACGTCCTATCACCACCGCAGCTGACCTAGTGTACACCTCTGCCATTATCTTACGGACAAGCGCGCCATCAATTTTACGACTATTACATTTTACTCATCGCACCGTCTGCTCACTTGGCCAGGTACCATACATTTCTATATTCGTAGGGTTCTCACACTATAGCTCACACTCATCAGCAGAGCCTCAAGTATTCCCCTCCACCTCTAACACGTTACCTGTCATAATCAACTCCACCACACCTACTAACTCCTCTACATTCCCCATACACTCGTTACTAAATACTTCAAGCAACCCCTACCCTCTATACCATCCATACACCTCGCCATAAGCTCACATCCTTGCTCTCTAAGTCCTCACAATACACTTTCTCCTCAATCGCTACGCGTCATGCGATGATTAACTATGATTCGGGGTCCCGGCTGTCACCATCCACAAAACCCACATTCATCCAGCGTACAGGATAAGCAGGGCACACCTCCACTCTTCCATTCTTCATCAGTTCTCTAAAACCTTCCCCTGCCACCCTTATCTCTAATTCTATCACTTCACCCCATCTATTTACAAAATACAAACTAGTCATAAGACAACAACATTCCTGCCCCAAAACCACTCAGTTTTACTAATAAAGCAATTCACTTTTCCAACTCCTTATTCCTTAAACACGCTTCCACCATCTATTTTAATTACATAACGTTGTTGCTCCACTCAAAAAAGCCTACCACCAACCAGCTCATATATCACTAAACACACCTGCCAAAGGTCCATACCGCTTGTTGCAAAAGTTCCGATAAAAAACCTAATGAAAATACCAATTATTGCTTATTCTCCTATTCATTCTGTCCTCTAAGCCATTACATTTTCAATGATAAAGATTTTATCTTATATCATCTACCACTTCTAAATGCACTTTTTTTTCGTCAATCAGTACCCTTCTGCACCTCGACGCCTCTTCCAAACAACGTACTTTCTGCGCAATATTTCCCTACAGCAGTCACATTAAACTAAGATTCCCCGATAGTTCCTACAGTCTCACCTTTACTCTGTTCAACTCTGACTCAAGACTAAATGGTTATGCTCAACCTTGCATGTCCCGACACAAATTGCGTCCTACTGAACTACTTACCACTCTAATAACACGCTTTTGTTAACAAAACTTCCAAATCCAGTATCCAACACCGAATTCTGCCTCCCATTTTCTGACATCAACTTCACCCCAGTAATTCAAATCTATAACCTCTCTGACCTTAACCATTTTTCAAACTATCTCACTCCCATACTTTACCCTACACTTACTCATCCATCCTTAATAATACTTACTCATTCTAGCCGCATAACCACCTCATAATCCACACAGCAATCATACTGTTCACCTTTCACCTTCCTCCTGTCAACAATGTTATGCAGTTATTTTCGAATTCGTTTCTTCCACACACTATAACCACCTCCCTACACACCCCCAAACACCATTTATCTTAGCAAAGTACCATACCAGGATTCATTGATTCGATGAAGATTCCCGTTGCTATCTCTTTCCCCTTAACTTTCTATACACCATCTCCTTCAGAAAAGCATCCTATTCTGTAGTACAGAAGAGGTTCAGGTGGGGACGTCGGTAGTCGGCGCAGGCGCTCGGCAGTCGCGGAGGTCCGGTAAGTTTTGTGGAACCGATGCGAGGCTGATTAGGTCTTGGGGCGAAGTCGGACGTCCAGTGGCAATCTATGATCACACACGCGATGTGGGTCATAGTCGGGAAGGCGGTAGAGTGCCGGAGTCATTAAGTCAGAGGTAATTTCAAATCAACAGGGAGCGTGAGAGTCGGAGTCGAGAGTCTCTGTAATTTCTGGAAACAAGCGGTGGAGTCGGTCGCGAGTCTCCGGACTCAGGGTAAATTCTCAACGAGGTCGGATCAGAGCGGACGTCTGCACGTCATCAGGCCACTCAATTACTGGAATTTTCCGCGCTAAGCACACTGAGTGGAAATGGTCGCGGTCAGTTCGGCGTGGAGTACATTCGCGAGTCGAAGACCGCGATTCTTTAACCATCCGATCGCCACAACCCCTGCGCTTCTGTAAAACTACTCTATGCCTCCATCTTCCCTTCCAAACTGTTCATTCTACCTCTGTTACCTTATTAATCCAACTGCTAACCTACGCAACCTTTGTCTTAGTCTTTCTATTCTCTCCCCCCGTACCTAATTCTCCATATATCCTTATCTTGGAGATCTCACTCACCATCTGGCTGTTAGCCCACATTCAACCACAAACTTCCTTTTCTTTTTTACTGTATTAACCGCCATCGCATCACCGTTCTTCAGCGCATCCACCTAGCTACCTAAACTTGCACTCTTACTTCCATTACTTTTAGTACAAGTCTACACTGACTTCTCTTGATACTACAAACAGAAGACTTCACTCAGTTTTGCGTTCCAAGATTTGTTGCAGCGATTCACATTGTTCACATTCAAGCTGAATTTATTTTCAAAGGCTCGTCACATACTATTCCTTATGAATCTTTTTCACTCAACATACTCATTGCTATAATCTTTCCATAAGTTTCGTTCCATATTCCTTTCCTTGTCATAGATGGCCCCACCTGACTAACCTTAATCTTACATAAAACACATTGATTCGGATATTTCCATCTCCAAACACCGCTGATAATATCCATCGCATGCTTTAGCATCTCCTCATTTCATAAACACAAAATCAATCATACCCTTTCACTTCCCGAGTACCATCTCTACCATACACCAACTCTTACTATTACTTGTGAATATTCTTGTATGCTCGAATGCATATTAGCTTACACCACCATACCTTGCACCTCACAAAATCAGAATCCAGCTTTCCTACCATTCTCAAACTTTTCCTGTCACCCCAAATGGGCACCTGTCTATTGTCCATCCCAGGTGCGGCTTCCGGATCACACGTACATCCAACTTCACTTTAGGCCTGCCTCAACACAATCAGAATCTGAAGCACCTACTAATCACACTTATCGCAAAACATCCTTGATCTGGATTTATAGACAGAAAGTCACACACTCCTCTCCATATCACCGCTAGATAGAGTATGACCATATGCTTAAAACCACATAATATCTTGATTTTCTCCAAACTTAAATTTTAACCGATTAGGATAAAATTCATAGTACTCACCAAACAACAAAATCTACCTCATAGCTCTTGCGCCACAAAGAACGCCACAGAATCACTGCATCAGACCGCAACTCCGTGACTCTCCCATTCTCATTCCTCTCCAATCTCTCACGACTCAACCAACACACAGCATATATCCCCCAAACCCGACTAGTTCTTTCACCGCCTCCTTTCATATTTGTTCAGAGACGGAGTAATATGGAAACGTCCTCTCGCACATCGTAACTGGTCGGCAGCATGATCATCGGCGTGCGCGTTGCTCTCGATCTTCTCCGTCGTACCCGGTGCCGCCAGATGCACCTCGTGCCCCACACTATTGCGATACTAATTTACTTAAAGAAAAGGTAGCTTCGTGATCACAACAGGCGAGACATGCATAAGGCCATTCCTAGTGAAAAGTGAGTAGGAAAACAATACATGGTAGTCGTGATCGCACCTAACCCAAACCCACCAGTCCTTTTGTCGCTTTGCTACGACACCGCAAAACGTAAGCTGTGGGAATTTTTACCCACCATACCACAGGCCGATATATATAAAAAAGTTTGTCATGTGATTAGAAGAAGTGTTTATGTCTGTGGGTGACCGAACCCGGCGTGCGGTGTCTGACTAGCGCGGTGGAGACTACTTCAGCGATAAGGAAGAAATGAGCCGCCAAGGAGGGCTCAGCCGCTTCGATTCCAGGAGGCGAACCATTTAGCACTTAGGTATAACGCGGGGACGACCCGTACACCCCAAACGCCAATTGGGAGATAATTCACTATCGCTCAACGACGTGTACCATTTATATATATATATTGTACTATTAAAAGTACTTATGTTAAACAATATACAAAATATATGATATTTACCGGAAGATCTGCCCAATCACCAATCGTATTGACCATATGATGAACGTGATTATATAAAGTATATTTAAATTTAGTTCAGATACGTTTTATGGCTCAGTATTACCGAACTCTACATGCCCACGGTTTTAACATACTAATTACACACGATATTTTTTTAAAACATATATTTTATAGTTTATAAAAGTATACAAATCAATATTAAATAAATAAGAGTTATACCTGTGAACTACTCAATAAGGGCATCCTCATCAAATATATATTATACATATATATAACTCCGCTATAGATACACGTATATAGTATATATTAGCAGTATATAGAGATATAACTATATATTGATACTATACTATAAATATACAACGTATAAATATATATATATATATAGCTAGTACCTCATAAAATATATATCATTTCCTCGTATCAATAATTAATTAGTATGTACATATATTTATTTTATTACTCATATATATAATGTATTTAGTATTACTTTTAAATATATAATACTATATAAAAATTTTTTGTATGCAAAATTTTCCAGACAATTAACCGACTAAAATTGTGCTAACTAATTGTAAGTTTAATTCTGCGCTCTGGGCCCTTATATATTATAATATATATATTAAATTTATATACTTATAATTTATATCGAGTAAATATATATAATGCTACACACAACTATTATTTTTTACTAAAACATATATTTTAAGTTTATAAAGAGAATGAATAACCAATATATATTTGTAAATAGAATCTATCTCATAAGTAATAAGCCGTAGCCCCAGAAAATATATCCTAATACCAAACAAATTCTGTACATCGGAATAAAAAAAATAAAAACAATAAATATTTCTAACTTAAATACTAGCAATACACATCTACGTATGTTATACTGGAATAGCAACCAATCTACCACTGTAGACTGAGTGTTCATTACGAATCGTAAAGGCATTTCGATTGATTTACTTCACCAGTAATTAATAGGGCTCACCTTTTGGAAAGATCCAAAAAGATGGCAAGCAACTATATGAAAAGTATTGATTATATCCCAGTTAATCTTAGTTAATTTATAATAGGTGTATTCAAAAGTATTCTGCTCAGTACTCGCGTGACAGTAGAATTTGTATGAACAGAATCGTTCCTAGTACTCATTCTCTTCCTGCTACAAAAGTGGTCACAATATAATCGAGAAAGATTTGAGCTGTCGATTTATTGTTAATATTAACTCCTACACGAGTTAATATTTACTTTTAATTCACTTCTTTCCTCACACCATCATTTCGCCCTTTTTAAACGTGAACAATTTAATATTAATGTTAATCAAACACAGAACTCAAAAAAAATATTGGGTAGAGAGCTGCATTACCTATGTATACGACGCCCTGATATAATATATATTAATATATCTACAAAAATATAACTTAGTATATATATATATATAATATATACTATACTATATATAAACTATATATTAATATATATATATATATATATACTATATCATATATATAGGACTTATATAAATATATATTACATATTATATTAATATATATACTATTATAGTACATATATACTATAATAATTATAATTATTTTACAAATATATAATTTATTTATATATATATTATTAATATATCTATATTAAGTATATATTATATATACTATATATATATTATAAATTAATATTAATCATAGCTATTATATATATTAATATAATTTATTTATGAATAGATAATTTAATATTATATAGTATACATTATATTAATATCATATATTAATGTAATATATATATATATATATATATATATGATATTATACTTATTACATATACATATATATAAATAACTGGGTGCAAAAATGTCTTCTACAGTATATAATATAATTACAAATGTTATATAAATATATCATGCTCTTTTAACCCACCAGCCAAAATAAAAAAGACACTATACATATTTATAGAGCATAACATTGAATAAACAACCTAATATGCACCTACAGCACTACGAATACTTACCATCTGCCTCTTTAACCTTTTTGCACTTATCTTACAATATAATACAAAGTGAAATTTTATCTTGCCTTGTTTTCAAAATATGTAAATGTGACAAGAGCTAAACACTGAGGAAAGATGCAAAAGTTTAACGACAGTCGCTGTTTACTTTATTTACTGAGTTTGCTGTCATCACAGTTTTTAGCGTCGCCTTCCCTTCGAATACATTAAACAAGTTCATTTTATTTCGCATCATACCGATTTTAAGTGCTATAACTCGGAAATGAAAAATATTTAAAATAAGAATTTTTCAAAGTTTAAACTTAAATGCTTATCTTATTATCAATATACTATTAAATATATACAGATTCATTATATATACAATACGCTATTATATATTATAATATCTTATATAATATATATCTGATACTTATATATATATATACATAGATTATATATTCATCCATAAAATAATCAGTTTAGTATTAATATATAATAATTATACTTACTATATATGTAGCCGTGAGTTTTCACGTTATGTGTGAGAAAAGACCCTCTTAGTATATATTAAATATACGAGAGCGGAAAATAGCTTGTATTCACGAAATACGTATGAATAGATATATATATATATATAATATATTTAATACTATACTTATAAGGCATTATATAGCGTTATACTATATATTATATTATACTATATAACCATATAATATTACTTATATTATTAAGTATATATAACTATAGTTTATATATATATATATAATATATCAGTAGGAGGGTTAACACTACTAGTATTATATATATATTTATATATATATTATAGAATTAGACTATAGTAATATATGTTCTCCTTATAATATAGCAAAGCTGTTAAAAACCCCCTTTTCGTACAAAAGCTCAGGAAATTTTCCCTCAACCCACGAGAGATTATGGTTAACTCGACAATTCAGATATTCAACATAATGTACGTTACTCTATATCTCTTTCGCACTTTTCGGGCTCTCGTTTAGAGCCAATAGATAACCCCTTTTCTAATGGTAGATTGTTGTAAGGATCAAATCCAACCCCACAATTCACCAACCCCCTGTTAGCGTCTCGAAAAGCACTCAGGATGAGCATACGTGTAAGGCAACCCGAGGTGCATTACCCGGGATGAGCTGGGCTCATTTGAGCCCTTGCCGTTGCTCGGCGATCCCGTACAAACACTATTTCATATGTCCTTATGCCGGACATTGCAGTGCCTTTGAGTGCAGCCACATGTAATGAGACGGGTTGCTGGTGCACAAAACTCCTGGTGCTAGGTGCCCTTTAAATTTCGGTTAAGAATAGTATAGGAACTTCTAAATAGTGAATGCCGTATGCAATGAGATATGTGATGCAAGCGTTTTTAAAGTGTAAATAGAATGCATGGTTATAATGTACTTCAATAAGCCAATGCACAGAGGTTCAAACTGACAATAGTGGTATGGATCAACTTAATTATAGTTTGCACGCCATCCCAGCGCAGAAAAAAAATATAAGAGGGTAAAGCGATCATGAACAGTTTAGGTGGATTAGAGAAATGGGCTACTTTGCAAAAAGTCACAATGGAAGGCGAATTCCGGAAAAGCCAGAAGTACGAAAAATTTAGAAAAGACGATTCAAAGCTAGACCAGCATCAGAGAATTCATATAATAGGATGATGATCTAGCACGATGGCAAACATCGACGCTCAGAAAGTGAAGTGAGTTGTGTGAGGGAATAATCTCACCAATCAAATCCTGCATAAAATTTACGGCCCGCGCGAGTGCATGAAAACGGTGATAGGCACAATGCCCTCCGTCTCGAAGAACTGCTGCGCGGGGTGGCGCAGGCCGGATGCTTATTAGCCAAATTGTGTAGGCGTTTAGTGGTTGTACGTAGAAGTAGTGTTAAGTTTTATGGGCGGATGATGAACCTGTAATTAGATATCGGGAAAAATCACGTAGTCCATCGGAGAAGTGGATGAGTGCGAGAAAGTGAAGAATGGTTACAACTCAGGAAGGTATAAGATGGAAGACTGACTGAGTGAAATTACATCAATTAATGCAGGTGAGATTACCGGCTGTAACTGGACTAGATATGAGAAAGTCTGGCTTACCAGATGTTTGTAACAATAGGGTAGTTATGGAACTTATGTAACTGAGCTTCCTGAGGAGGTCTGAAGTAAGGGCAAGTGAATACTTTCATGTATAAGAGTAAGATGTGATAAAGGTGAACTCGTAGAAACTAAGGGGAAGATATAGGATAATTATTTATGGGCGTAAAAGAGCATCCCTAAATCAACACGTTAATAAGCTCATCAGTGACTAAGGGGAGTATGGTGCCTTAAAGAACAAGGGAACGCATTAGACTGTGAGTTTAGAAGCATCTGCAGATTCAAATCTTTTACAATGAAGCAACATGATGTGAAAAAAATGAGAAGAGAATGAAGAGGAATTTATTTAGATTATTCTTTACCTTGCTATTAGTCGATGGCATGACAGGATTATAATAGGCGAGCCCTCTTGTGAGCTCGTTATTAAATGAATATAGTCTGTTCTGGTGATGTTCTGAAAATAGATGCTAAAACTATGTGATGTTGCATAGTGAACCGCGTCTAAGAATAGAGGAGGATAGCCCAAATGATTTACAGAAATAATGGCTTGACACCCATTCATCAAAAAATTTCCACACTCCGCTGCAGATTTAAGTTAAAGTAAGTTAAGTTAAGTTAAGCGTTAAGTTAAGTTAAGGTTAAGTTACGGTTAAACTGAAGTAAGTTACTTAAGTTAAAGTTAAGTTAAGTTAAGTTAAGTTAGTTAAGTTACAGATGTAAACGTTTTATGATAAAGGTTTTATAGTTTTCAAGTTAAGTTTTATGCGTTAAAGTTTTTAACAGTTTTAAGTTAAGTTTTAAAAGTTTTAAGTTAAGTTTTTAAGTTTTAAGTTAAGTTTTCAAGTTAGTGTAAGTTTTAAGTTTTTAAAGTTAAGTTTTAAGTTTTACAAGTGTAAGTTTGAAGTTTTAAGTAAGTCTTTAAGTGGTTTACAAGTAAGTTTTAAGTTTAAAGTTATAGTTTTTAAGTTTTAATGGAGTTTAACAATGTTTTAAGCTTTCTAAGCTTCAAGCTTAGTTAACAGTTTAAGTTGTTCGTTTAAGTTTTAAAATTTTAATTATTTTTTAACTTTTTGTAATTTAATTTTTAAGTTTTCAAGTTAAGTTTTTAAGTTTTAAGTTAAGTTTTAAGGTTTTGAGTTTTCCATATTACACTGAATCCAAGTTAAGTTGGTAAGTTTTAAGTTAAGTTTTAAGTTTCAAGTTACGTTTTAAGTTTTAAGTTTCAAGTTCTTAAGTTTAAGGTTAAGTTTTAAGTTTGAATCAAGTTCTCCTCCCCCACAGTTTTAAGTTAAATTTTTAAGTTTTAAGTTAAGTTTTAAGTTTTAATGTTCAAGTTTAAGTTTATGAACGTTTACAGTTTTAAAAGTTTCAAAGAGGCTAAGTTTTAAGTTACGTTTTAAGTTTTAAGTCAAAGTTAAGTTTTTATACGTTCAAGTTTTAAGTTTTAAGTTCAAAGTTTTAAGTTTCTTACCGTTTAAGTTCTTTAACTCATATGTTTGTTAATATAAAGCATCTCCAGAATAAATCAGTTTTTTTTTCTTTTACAATACTCAATTTACGCTATTTCTTCTTGTCGTCCACTGAGTATAATCCTAAGAATAAATGGAGTGCGAGAGTGAAATGCGTTTAATATTAATCAGTGATGGATGAGCTAGGGCTCTGGATAACTATACCTCCAAGCGTAATTTAATTTATAAATATTATGGATTGGAAGTGGATGGCAGAAAAAAATTATAGAAGGGTAGCTAATATCATAACAGGACGAGGCGGTGTAGATCTGATGGGAAGGAAAAGTACGTCGTGTGTGGGTGACCTATATTACTCAGATATTGGTCTTTGTGTGTGAATCAGAGGAAAGGTTTGAGAAGATAGGATAAAGTGGTTGGCATTCCCATATGTAAAAGGAGGGGGTATATGTTTGAAATTTAAATTGTAGATCAATAGCAACCCTGATTTACAAGCTGTAGAGAGAGAGTTCGCAGTGTGAAATCATGTATGTTGGAAAAGAACTGGAATTAAGTTTCGTGGAGTTGGAATTGAGGCTGTATATGAATGAAAATGGGAACAAATGAATGCTGGAGTTTAATAGGAACAATGGAGTCGAGGCAGGTTGGCTGGCTCAATTAAATCCCTATTTATGATAGAACATATAGAAAGTAAAAAGACTAGTAACGAAGGCACACGATGAGTCCTTCGGATCCATATATGCTCCCAGTCAATGCCAACAGCAACAAATCACCAAACAAATCTGTCCCAGTCAAGCAACAGAAACAAATCACAAAAAACACTGTCCCCTAGTCAAAGCCAACAGAACAAATCCACCCAAAACAACCCATGCTCATGTAAATCACAAAGCAAAACTAGGACAATTTCAATTGCAAAAGACGTTAAGTTCTCTAAGGTTGCATAGCGCGTCGGTCTATCTGCATGAGAGTAGACGTCATGTTGTTACCGGGCTTTAAGTATAACAGTGGAAACATAATGTATAGTGATAAAATTTAAGATGTCTAAATAATTTAAAGAGCAGGCCTATCAATGTCAGTATGCGTGTATAATCGTAAGAGCCATGGAGCTTGTGTTACTGGAGTGTTGAGGCTAAAGGGTAATTAAATTAAAATTAAAATAAAATGTAAAGGTATATAATAAAAAACGTTTGTATTTAATTGCTGTTGTATGGTCTAATTATTTCATGAGATTGTCATTTAAAAGTTTAAGTTGCAACAGTAATTGGAGAGATGTATGGTAAGTCAATGGTTAATTGCTTATACCTACTACTATTTTAATACAATGTACTTTTATAATCTTACCGGTAAGCGTGTGGGTCAAAATAGTGACCGGCTGGCACGAAGAATCTAAAATAAAAAGATGGACTGAGGTAGTGAAGATAGAGAGAGACAAACCAGACAGACATAAATGAAGAGACTAGTATAGGAGAGTCAATTTTAACAAAGAATATTTCCAGTGAAAAGGAATAACGGAAAACTAGTGGTAATTTTATTATGACGTGACTTTTGTTATTGAGCTGATATATACTGGATATGGTGCATGGGAGTTGTGGGATATTGGCCTCAAGGAAATGACCCCTGAACCACTGTCACACTAATGAAATACTATCATATATGGGACGCCTGTCGCGTTGTTCAAGATCTAGGTGTTGAATTTCAGTCTGATATGACGTGATGATGATCCGCACTTAATTGTGTTTAAGAGTGAAGGTTATGCATGAAGGGGATGGGGCTTTTTTCTCGACTATCAATGGCAATGTTTTTCTACTATAACTCTTTTATTCCCTCTATATAAATATAGATATTGAATCAATATATAATATTATTATATATATATAAGATAACGATATGTTACAAAACTCTATCCACCTATACACCCTTAGAGTCTGTATAGTATATTGACTACTAGTATATATATATATATTTATTAGAAGATTTGTAGTAACAATGTCAGTACTGATAATATATATATATATATATATATATTATATATTAATTATTATATTAATATATATATAATATATTTTAATAATAGTATATATATATTAATATATATATATATAAAGTATATATATATAATATTCAATAGAATAT
>JABUQX010039784.1:50000-53110 GCA_015478945.1 Trachelipus rathkii | reverse complement strand
CTCTGTATATCACTGAGTAAAATGGATAATATGTAGCAACATCTTAATTAAAATATGTCTATACTATATATTATATTAATATTATATAATATATATTATATAATATAATTATAGTATATTAATATATATATAAATATTAATAATATATATATATATATATATTAATATATAATAATATATTAATATATATATATATATATATAATATATATTATATATATATTATATATATAAATATTTATATCTTTCTTTCTTTATCTTTTTCACCTTCTCATCACTCTTTTCTAGAAGAGGGGTGTGGATATATGTATGTGTATATATATGAGAAATATCCACTCACCTAGAAGAGCTTCATGGGAAAGCGACGGACCCTCACTATGGTAAATTCGTTATATATGTAATGGGTTCATCCCTCTGAGCCCAGTGTGGAGAGTCACACAACCTATTAAGCCCCATAATACAAAACCTACCTATGCACTAATTCTCACTCACTTACCTATACTATATAGTCAACCTTAACTTTTATATATTTATTTTTAATATTAAATATATATTAATATATATAATATATAATATATATTAATATATATATAATATATATATAATATATATATATAATTATATATATATATTAAATATATATATATATATATTAATTAATATAATTAGTATAATATATATATATATATATAAATATAATAATTAATATTTATTAATTATAATATTATATATAATATGTTATCTATATATATATATATAATATATATTATTATATAATTAAATATATATAATAAATTATAATATATATATATATATATATAATATATATATTATTAATATATACTATATATAATATATTATATATTAATATTATAATATTAATTATTAATAATAATTATATATAATATATATATATATATTATAAATATTTATAATTAATATTAATATATATATAATATATATCGATATGTATATATAATATTAATTATATATACTATAATATATATTAATATATAATATATATATTATAAGTATTATATAATATATTAATATATATATATATATAATATATATATATATATAATAATTATATTAATAAATTAATATATATATATATTAATATATATATATATATATATAATATATTATATATATATATATTATGATATATATATAATTATTAATATATAAAATATATTATTATAATAATAATATATTATTAATTATATATAATATATTAAATATTAATATAATTAACTTATATATATAATATATATATAATATATTAATATAATTATAATTAATATATAATATAATTATATATAAATATATTATATATATATATATATATATATATATTACTCACGTGATATATATATATAATTATTTATTAGAGATATATATTATATATAATATATATATTTATATAATTATATTAATATATTATATATATATATATATATATATAATTATTATATATATATATATATTAATATTATATATATATATATATATATATATAATATATAATATATAAATATAATATATATATTATATATATTAATATATTATATTATATATATATCGCATATATAATATTAATATTTAATATATATTAATATATTAATTATATATATATATATAGATATAAATATATATAATTATTTATATATATAATTAATATATTATAATATATTAATATTATATATATAATATATATATATAAATATATTATATTAATTAATATATATTAATTAATATATATAATATTATATATATAAATAAAAGTATATGCTCATCTCATTAAAATGATAAATTTGAGGAAATAATGCCTAAGATATGACCCAGTGAGGCATATTTGACTCACTCCAATTTCATAATGATGCCCTGGGATTACTCACATCAACTATAATATATAATATAAATAATATATTATATATTATATAATAATATTATATATATATAAAATATATTATATATATAATTATATATATTATAATAATAATTATAATATAATAATATATATATATATAGGTATCATTTAATATAATTTTAAACGGAGCTTGATTCGTATGTACAGTATATGCATGAAAAATGAAATGTTGAACGTTCATAATATACTGTGACGTGGTTTGACGTAAGTGACTGTATCGTCTCGCCGTACAATATATCTGAGCGGTATAGTTAAATGTATATATTAGTGGGATTATTATATAATATAATAATATATTATATTATAAATTAATATAATATATATATATATATATTAATTATATATATATTATATATCATGTATATATAATATAATATAATATATATATGATTAATATTATATATAATATAATTAATATAATAATATTAATATTTAATATAATATATTATAAATATATATATAATATATATAATTATATAAATATATTTATATAGTTATATATATATATAAAATTATATTAATATATTATATATAAATATATATAATATATATATAATATATATTATATATATACTATAATTATTAATATATAATTACTATATATATAATTATAATAATTAATTAATAATTTATATATATATTATATATATATTTATAGGTTATAGTTACGTCAAATTATGAGTGTTTGAGAGATAATCTAGAGAATAATATTGAGATATATATATTAATAACATAACACATGCAGTTTTAAATAAATATCTATGCTCTAAATATATAATATAGATATTAGATATTAGATGGTAACGAGTTCTTATATAGTTAACTAATGTCTATAAAAGTGCGTGATATAAATGACTTATATAATTAGTTAATTTTAGTTACTTATAAAATGAAATTATTGTGTGACTGAAAGATAACTTTATATTTAGGCTTTTCTGAGCATATATAACAAGTAATCGTTAGATAAACAAAAACATGAGTATAAGCACTGATGATTTATTACGAAATATTGTGAGTTACTAACTAGGACAGAGATATAATATAAATTTTATTATGTATAGAGGTAATGTACAAATCGTTATTATTTTTACTGGCTGACATTATACTGAAAATAATATTCACTTAGCTTTGCCTCAATTTATATTAGTTAAGTCACTTAATTCCATAAGAGAGTAAGG
>JABUQX010039784.1:40000-47500 GCA_015478945.1 Trachelipus rathkii | reverse complement strand
AGCAAATTTTATATACTATCTATTTTAATGTACCAAAAAGATAATATTATTGGAGGATCCACATTAAATATTCCACACTCTTAGTTCACTGAGAATACTGAATATATAAAGTAGATAAGAGATATATACTTCTAACAGAGATGTATCACTCTAATAGTGTGCTATAAGAACTCCCATCGAGATTTGCCAAACACTCTACTTTTTTTGGTTATCACCAGCTCTAAGAGTCGAAAATCTAATATCCTTTCTCCAATAGTGTTCGAGTCAGTAGTTTATATAATGCTCGCGCATCGGGACTAGTTGGGGAGCGAACAGAAGAACGAAAGTTAGTTGGGGTGGGAGGAGGTAGTTGTCATGTTGTCGCTTGTCAGGTGTGTGGAGTGAGGTGGGTATAAGTGATTTTTGTGTTTGTGTTGTCGCTCGCGGCCTTTGTGATAAAGTTTTTTGTTGTTTTGTTTGGAGAAAAGCAAGCGGAAATTTCACGGTAACAAGGAGAAGTAGTCCGAATGAGCTGTGATAATTATTTATGAACTAATGTACACATAATTCTTGCCTTGTTTTTTCCTTCTAAATATATATTTTATCATATTCGATGCTCAATAAGATATCGTATTATTCTCGATATGCAAGTTTTAGGATCTCCTACTGAATACTTTTATTATTCTCCTCTCTATTATATTTCGTTTATACTTATATTCTAAACACAAAAGTATTATATTTTTAATATCACACATCGTCAATTATATATATTATGTTTTTCTTATCTATTTAACTTCTTAATCTTCTTATTTTATATTACTTCTTTCTTTACTATTATATTTATTCTTTATATACTTATATATATATTCATTGATATACTTTACTATTTATTCTTATATTTCACTTTTTATCTTTTTCTTTTTTCTATTTTATTTACCATCTTTATATTAATTACTTATATTTTATCTTATATTTTCTTTTTCTTTTTACTATATATTACTTTTATTCTATATTTCTTTTCTATTTTCTATTATTTAATCTTTTCATATTATATACTTTATTTTTATTATACTTTTATTTTATTTCATTATTACTTTATTATATATACTTATCATATAATTATCACTTATATATATATACTTCCTTCTATTACTTCTTCTTCTTATATATCTATTATTACTTTATTACTTTACTTCTTCTTATCATATCATACATTTAATGTTGGTCCCCTGTAATTCAGAGTAAGCTCATGTACATTTTAATGACATCCGAGAAGCATTGATGACCGTAAGCTTATTAGAAAAATTAATAAAAAAAAATTCTACAATATTTTAAAAAAGTATGTAAACCTTACCTTTACATATTTATTTAAAGAAAGTCCGCTCTTCTATATTTTGATTCGGAAACCAAATTTTATCATTCAACTTTATTAAAAATCTTCTAAATGCCATAATAAAGGTCTTTTCCGTATCGAAAGCATTGCCTAAGGCGGAAAGTTTTTCCTTGGCTCTGGTGCTTTTTAAGAAACGGTCTTATATCCCTTTTTAAATAAGGAAAACAGCGCTCTGCTTTGGACGTTGTCATCGGAATTGTTTTTAGCTATATGATATATTTTACTAAAAGAGACTTCCAAGTGATTTTTCTGTAATGGTGTAATCGATTAAAGCTTGACTCCAGTATTCTTTGGCTATATAATTAACTAGATAGTTTCGTTTAATGTTTCTATGTAATGAAAGTGTCACCTCTTAACAGGTGTTCATTTACATTTTCTCTAGCAAAATGGAATCATACTGAGAAACATATTCCGGCAAGAAATAACGTGGCAACAATTAAATGCCCTGAGAATGTAAATCTATCTTTATCTGACAAATAATTGAGAGAGGATTGATAGAGGGATTTGGTCAGGGTGTGTAAAAAGGAGTGGTTTGATATACGTAAACGCAGATAAGTAGCACAGGTTTGGTCGTGAGTGAAACAGTTCTCTGTGCGGAGGTCTTTGTCGTGGTGATGAGGTCAACTGGAACAGTGTCTGAGTTAAATTTTTACGAATATATGTTGGATGCATAAATGGAACGGATGCTTGAGTAGAAGTCTTATTAAGAAAAAGTTGTGAATGGTAGGCCCTATATGTAGCTTCGTGCTATTAAATCCTTGGTGCAATGTAAAGGACTATAAGTGTTGAGTGCGCTGGGGTCTTGCATGAGGGTATTGTTTTTACCTTCCTGTGTTAACGTACAGTAGTGAAACTATGGTCTGGAATAATCAACGTAATAAGATTCTATTAAGTATCATATGTGTTCGAGGTAAGGTACAATCTCAGGGTGTGATTAAGGTGTGTAGACGATATTGATAAATGAGGATATAACGTATTAGGGGGGTTGTGTGGTCTGTGATAGAATGTGAGTAAATGAGAGAATAAACGAGAGTTCATTAAGATGGTTTGGTCATCGTGGGAAAAGGAATGGATAATAGTCGGTCTGGTTAAACGGGTGTATGGAAATCGAGAGCCAGCTGGGAGACCGAAGAAAAGTGATTGAGTAGTAAAGGAATGCCTGGAGGATAGGAATGATGAGTTTGGCAGAGCGAGAAGAAAGGTGCATAATAGGTGTGAATGGCGGGGTTTTGTAAGGGGGTACGGTTGCTGGTTTTGTCCAGGGGATGAACCCCAACATTGACGAGATGTCATAGTTGAGGGTCCATCGCAGTCCCTTGAAGCCCTAGGTGGATTTTTCAGACTGCGACGGGTTCTCACTAAAGGTATAAAAGGGGGCGGTAAGGCTTGGGCTTCCTTTTCGACTTACGTCATATTTCTTCTACTACTTTTCTTGTTCCGGTGTTGCTAGCACACCTTACACTCAATTCTTTTGTGGGAACACGAGGATATATAATTCATTACTTCTTAATATATACTATATTCATTATCTGATGACTCTAATATATATATCATGCTAATAGGACTTATTATAATATTATGAGGTGTTTAAGTTATATATTATAGAATAATTATTATATATTAATATGAAAATTATATATCGATGTCAGTATATATATTATATGTAAAATTTTGTGCTAATTACTACTAATATAAATAGTATGTATATAGTATGAATAATATTAGTTATATTGGTTTGTACGCAAAAAGGCCTATTATGAAATTCTATATGAGTATGGATTACAATACTATTATATTATATATTATATATTATATATATATATATATTTATTTACTATAATTTTTCTTATTACTATTTATAACTCAAGTATTATATTTTTATTATATTAATCTACTATATATTAAATCATAAGAAATAATCATGTCGAGGTATTTATAATATAATAATTATTGTATTCACATATAATCAATTTAATAATATATATAGTAGTATATACTAATATATATATTTAGCAAATTGAAGTATCCTTATAATTTCAGTTATTATCTCACTATTCACACTAATCACAAACTATATATCTAACTAATAACTGCAAATAACATATATATACTACATAATATAATAATAAATATACTAATATAACTAAGGTAAGTTAGTTTAAGTTAGTCTTAGCCAGATATGAGCCTTCTTATATACTTACTTCTTAAACTTTTCTCTCCATCGAAGGATTCATACCTGTCAGATACCGCTGGCAGATATAGGGTCTTCCCTCCCAGATCATCTCTCTCCAGGAGACCAACTACCTGTCTATTCAAATCCATCTCATTGTCTGCACTTCGCTCCAGCTGGCATTTCTTGTAAGAACCTCGATCCAGCATCGTCCATGCTTTCTATCAAGTCTAATCACATTTGGTCGCTATCTCGTCTCGGAGTCCATTCCATCTTTTTCTGGATTCGCTATTTTGCTGCATACTTTCCACATGTCCACATCTCAGTCTTCACATTCACTTTTAGTTATAATCATCTTACACTCCTACAGCTTCTCTTGTTACCTCACTCTTTATTTCCTGTCTTCTGGTTCTTCAGCATTGCTACTACAACCACCATTATCTGCTGCTTAGTATTCCTACATCTCTGACTTACTCTCTCGTAGTGAGATCCATCGTTAACAGACTTGCTACATGCATAGAGTCGGCAGAGTCAATATACACTCCACCTGCCTCCTCGACCTCGCCTGTTAAACACAAATTCACCTAAAATATGAACTCGTGCGCTGGAATCCACCGAGACCTTTCACCTCGCAAGGTACTCCACCTCATCCTTACACTAGTCCTCATCGTTTCCATCCGCGTTAACCTTTAATAATCTTGTCTTATGTACTCAATTACTTCATCCCATAGCTCTATGTTCCAACTCCTTCTCACAAACACAACGCTATCATCCGTACACATTACTAGTAATATCTTTCCACCTGCACTCACTACATAACTCCGATAGGTATATCATTATACCGCAATAAAGCATTTAATCTTACTCATCAAAACTCCTAAATTTCTCTTACACTTTACTTATAATACCACGTCTAAATATAATATGTAACAATTATAAGTGCCGATAAATATACACTCCTTGTTAAACTCTCTGATTCTTATCTATTAAACATATACGCATATATACTGATTTCATCACACCGTTCTGATGAGTTACATTCATTTTTCGTACTACTCATTATATTGCTTTTACTTCAGTCTAATAACCACTCACACTCTCACCCATAATTTCTTCCTAGGACATACTCTCCATAGTTACTCTTCACCCTTGGTACATAAGATCAAAGCCTTTTATGCAAGAATCAATATAACGCTCAACATAAAAAACTACTTGCTATATTATCTATACCTATCTTCTCTAATAACCATCTACTTTAGTGTATAAAACAGAAGATCTGTATCGTCCTCTTTCACCTCCTCTAATATCCGTGCTGTTATCCTACTCCCACTACCAGTCCTCGGCTCCTCAACAATCTACATCTCATACTTTCCTCTCTCACATATATACTATTATCGTAGAATTTTATACCTCATAGGTGGTTCCATTACAATGAAAATCTTACTATTAGTTTTTGATCTACAAGTTGCTTGGTATCTCTTATACTTTGTATAATATATATTTAGTATTTAATTATAGCATTTCCCCCATACTATCTACGGCACTTTTACACTACTCACTCTCAACAAATGTTTAATACATAGGAGTTAAATAAACTCTCTCTTCATTATCTATCTCCTCCCTCCACATAACCACTCTTAAAACTGCCACTTATACCATCTTCTCCTGAGCACTATTGCACTCCTCTTTCTCTATTTTTTATAGACCTGCTCATATTTTTATCACATTGTGACATCCTCTACTTTACCTCTTTCATCATCTCTCTTCCTGCCTCTTTCTCCACCTGTCGAGCCATTAGACTTCTTATTCTTAGTTCTCTCACGTATTTCATATACGTTTATACATATCCTCATGTGTTCCCGTCCACCTTTCATTCTTTTCATATCGTTTTACAGTATACATCTTTTCCATATTCTATCCTTTATATTGTTATTCACTGATTTATTACTTCGTCTTCTTATAATGCTTTGCCATTCTATAAAATAAAGCTTTTTCTTCCCTCATTTACATCCTCGTTAATTCTAGGCCGTTTAATCCTTCTTCATCGTTATCCTCCTTCTCATCGCCCTCTATTCATCTTGACTCTTTACTGCTTTACATTTTTATCATTTCTTTATGCTTTGTACATATATACTCATCTTCACTATAGTATCGAGCTTTTCTACTTATATATATATATCTATATACTCGTTCTCCTCTTCAACACAATTTTTACTAATATTTCCTCTCTCAGTTATCTTTGGATAGGTAGTAGATCCAATGGCTGTAATTGTGATGCAAAATATGGATCTTAATTAATATATAATATATTATATATATATAATAATATATTATATATTATTAATATATATATATATATATATATATAATTAATATATTATATATAATATATATATATTAATATATATATATATATATTCTTTATAGTGAAAGTTGATATCATTATAATCGAGACAATTTAGAGCTTACACTAAACAATTAATAAATAAAATATATTTAAATAACTCGAAATATCAGAAATTTTTCTTATATCGTTTTTTTCACAACACAGTTGAGGACATGTCACCTTAGCATACGTAGGTTATTCCTATATGAGTATTAAATGTTTATAAATATCTATATTAATATATTACTCAAAATAATTACGTTCAGTATAGCTTCAGAGATGACATATAATCGATTAATATAAAAGAATGATTTAGCATATTATATAATGAAATGACTGAGAGAGAATAATATTATCAGATATAATGACCTTATATAATATATCGATAGATATAACGCTGATATTAATATATAAATATATATATATATATATATAATATATATATTAATATATATTATATATATATATATATAATATATAATAATATTATTATATATATATATATTAATATAATATTAATATATATCATATATATAATATATATATATATATTATATAATATATATATATATACTATATATATATTTATATATAATAATATAGAGTAAATGGGGTAATAAATAAATTATTTTCTTACAACTAATTAATATAAATAAATATCGTTGAAATAGTATAAAAGTTGAGTCGTATGTCATACAAAACTAATGGCTAAACGAATAGGTATAGACAGGAGCTACCACTGAATATATATATATTAATATATATAATATATATATTATATATATATATATTATATATTATAATATATATATATATATATAATATATATATATTAATATAATTTATATATTATAATTAATTATATATATATATACTAATATATATTATATATTATATTATATAATAATATTAATATATTAATATATAATATATATAATAACCAAATAAATCATTAGAATAAATTAAAAATGTAGGAGTTTAATATATTATAATATATATATGATATTTTATAATATATATATTATATATTATATTATATATATATAATATATATATATATATATATATATAATATTAATATATTAATTATATATTATAATTAATTATATTATATATATTAATAATTATATATAATTATATATATATGTAATTAATATATATATATAATATAATTAATTAAATATATTAATATTATCATGTGGGCGACTTCCGATAAACGTCTATTTAACTATACTGAGTTTTGCTCATAATATGTTTCTTCTCATCTCTCTCTCTATTCATTACTTACTATCTCTCTCTCTTTTTTAATATATATTAATATATATTATATTTATATAATATTATATATATTAATATATAATTATATAATATAATATATAATATTAATTATATATATATATATATTATAATATTAATATATAATATATATATATATATAATATATATATATTATATTAATATATATATATATATATATATTATAATATAAGTTTTAATTATTAGTATATATTTATTTAAATTAATATTATTTATAGTAATTACAGTCACTATTAGTAAATATTATAGAAGGTC
>JABUQX010039784.1:32500-35000 GCA_015478945.1 Trachelipus rathkii | reverse complement strand
GTATGTGTGATGTGTAGCAGCTAGATGTAGGTACGGGGATAGACACGGAAGCTCCAATTCCTTCAAGACTCTGTGTGGGCAGGAATGCTATCATCTGGCCTTCCTGCTATACCTATCCTTATTTCGTAGATTTTTCTCAAGAGGGCCTATTCATCCCGAACAATGTAAATCGACAGCAGACATAAAGGACCCCTGGGAGGGAGAAGGAAGGACGTAAGAGGAAATGCCAAGTATATGATTAGGGTTTGAGTCTATGGCAAAATATATGGAGGCCAGAAGTGAGCTTTGCTTTTCAGTTATGAGAAGTAATTAACATAAGGAATTCCATCAGAGGATGTGAGTGAATAGTTACATGTATGGTTGACGTGTCTGCTATTAGGCGCAGAGCCAAAAGATTTGTCAGTAGGAGAACCAGATGTTAGAACAGCGCACTTTCGTTATATTCGAAGTAGCAGCCCGCCATCGGTTCGTGCGAGAGATGATAATGCCTTGAGCACACGATGAATAGTAAGCATAATTATGGCTGAGAGTGTATTTGTGATGATATCACGATTAATACTACTCTCACATCGTTTATGCATCGCGTGTAGCCCTGAAAGGCCTAAGAGGATTGTCAGGCGATCACAACCATGTCCGGTTTTAACGGAGTGGACGCTATAGAATAGGAGTTTGCTGAGTTGATATAGTAAAGGAATGACCATCTTGCTAGTGTCGCATTATCGTTACTGCTCCCTCCTTATTTTTAAATCTTCTATACATCCATCATTAGATCCATTACTGAGAGTAGCCTCAATTAGTGTTACTCATCTGCAAACTGTTGGAAACCCTTACATTTAGTCCCTGGTCTGAAATATTTTATACATACATGAGGAACAGCCCACTTGACCTTGAGAAAACGTGTTAGACCACAATCACATAGTCTCCTTCATGTTCCATTAATAATCACTTTCATATTCAATATTCAATTCAGATAGTACTATAAACCAGTTAAACATGTAAAGTAAGTTTTACTCAGAATGAGCTATAAAAGTCATCATATCTTTACCACTTCAAATATTAGACACGGTATTTCATGCTCGTATATATTAATATAAGATATGTGTATTTTGGAGGATTATTCACTAAAAGAATTGTAAAATGTAATCATGACTTCCGTGGAATTGCTTGAGTTAATGATATTTTCTTTATCACATAAAGATTAATTCAAATAGAAAATGATACATATCACAACTGTTATATCATGAAAGCCATACACAGTTTGTATTCTCACATCGAGAGATGTTTTTACGTGTCCTATTAGAGAGACATATGGCACGTTACAGCCTTAAGTTTAAATTTTATCCTGATAGTGGCATCTCTTGTAATTGATGAATGTTTTATGTTCTGGAGAAAGGCACGGAATACAACCGCAAGAATAGCCCGGACTCGTGCACACTATAAGAAAACTATGAGAACGAATTTTAAGCGCGACAAGAAAATCCATTTTGGAAAACACAAAACACCAAAAAAGAAAGAGTGAGTTATGTAGACAAAAAGGAAAGATTGAAGAATTGTTAAGATGATCTGTCCCGCTATAGTGCAACCATACGGTCAAAATAACCAATGAGGTGATACTTGATTTAAAATAGAGGATGATAGAAAGTGTTTTATATAATGCAGCAACTAAAGGGTTGTTGGTTGCATGTTGGGTATAGATAAGAAGGTAACAGTCGCTAGATAGTAAATGAAGGTTTGAACAATGTAGCAAAGGAATTAAAAGAATGGAAAAGCAGAAATAGCCCAGACTTTTGAGCACACACTGCTGGGATGATCTGCGTTTATGTTATATTTGAGTTATGATTAACGAATATAAATTATTAAATTAACTGTAATTTTTTTTGCCAATTTGCTACTTCAAATAAGTCAGCCTGATGTTTCTCACATATAATAATATATCACAACCGTTATTAGTCTGATACACAGTAATGATGCGGAGAAGGGTACAAAATATGTATATATGTGTATATATCTAATTGAAAATTGATATCCTTCAGAATGTATCATAATATCTTGTAACATCTTCACTCAGAGGATAGTGGAAAGACCTAAACTTTCCTAGACTTATCTGCAAGATTAGAGATATTCATAAGACAAGACCTGAAGAATATAGTTTTCCCTCTTGAGAATACATACACTTTGCCCTCCATGTAAATGCAATGCACTGTATTAGGGTAAATGTCTGTTATATATATTCAGTATTAATCGACAATATAAATAGGAAATTGCTGAAAAGCACGAAAAGGATAAATTTGGCAATGAGAGTCCGTTTTTCACCATAATCTTTCGAAACGAAAAACTTATCGCAGTGTATATCCACCAGTAAATACATCTGTACTATGCTTAATGAGGCATATATTTCTCGTTTGCACGAAACACCAGAAATCAACATAGATAAAGTTGTGTCTATTTATATGTCCACAGCTGTTATCATTGTGAAAGATTATTATAGCTGCTGTTAATA
>JABUQX010039784.1:22500-25000 GCA_015478945.1 Trachelipus rathkii | reverse complement strand
ACTAATAACTTTTTTCTAATATTGTCCCGACTAAATGGTGAGTCTGTGCATACATAAACATAAACACTCACACTTCTCAGAATCTTGAAATCTCACTAACTTCGATGTTCTGTGGCTTAAAATCTTTCTTCCTACTACTATCATTATCTTGTGTTTCTGCTACTCTTCCCCTAATGGAAAGATTTTCATCTTCTTTTTGACTATCTTACAACTTCTCATAAACTATTACTTATTTTTTCCAATCCAAATTTCGAGGTCCTCTTATTTAGGATCTTCAAACGTTACACCACAAGTGAGTGGTTGGGCTCCTCTCATGCTGATGCAGGCGGGGAGGAAGCCAAAACATTCAATAACTCTCAACCGATTGGAACAATTAATAAGAAACTTATACATATCCCAAGATTGACCGCAAACCATTCTTGAAACACGCTTGACTTGTTTCAGCCAACTACTCCTTCTCGTTATTAATACCCATTTTTTCTCCTATTGGTAACTCTGACCAAAATCTTGTAGCTCTTAATTATAAAATTACTTTTTTCTCCAGCAAGCTCACCCTACCCTAAACGTAATTTCTGGAACTTTGAATCGGTCTAATTGGGGGCATTGCGTCATTTTTTTGCTAAACTACTCTTGGAATGAATCCTGTTTTGGACTCAAATGACGTTTGGTGACTTTTGAAAAGATAGGGGCCGTTATTTCAAAGGAAGATGAGCAGGTTCATTCAATCTTCAACTAAATCCTTTTTTCTCCCTAATTCATGGTTTGGAATGCACTGTTCTCGTGCCTTCACTACAGAGATATTGCGTATTAGGGCATGAAAAAACTCTCGTTCTCCTATAGACTCTTACTAATTTTCATTCTGCTCGGAATCGTTGCAGGGATACAATTCGACAGGCCCTCGAACTTTCAATAAAAGAAAGTGCGCCAACCTGCTTGGTTCTGCCTACTGATAAAACTTCTGGCCTCTTGCTAAAAACACCTCTAGCAACTTTTGTAAATCTGCCTTTCGCTCTGACGAATCTGTAGCTAACTCTCCTGAAAAGGCAATCTCTCCGGCCTCCTTTTTTCATCTAATTCTACCCTGGACGATTCTGGCATCCATTCTCTTACTCCTTCTCCTCTCAGGTTTCCCTTGTCTTTACCTGTGATCACATACCATGATCGCGTGCATGAAAGATTCCTGAGATCTTATGACGCCAGGAAGGCTAGTTGCCGGTTGCATTCTCCGCTTTATTTTGGGGGAGTGTGCCTTTCTGAGCTGGAGCCTGTCGTCGTTCCACTATGCTCTATGTCTTAATACTAATTCCGAAAAAAGTTAGTCGCTCTGATCATTCAAACTATTCCCCTATAGCTCTCACTTGTATGATATCTAAAATCTTTGAAACTATTCTTATCTCTCATTTCCTGGATCATCTGTAATCTCATTCCCTTCTTTCAGACAACCAGTATGGATTTTGACACTCGAGGTCAACTGATGACATACTTTCCTATCTAACTGATTTATAGTCTTCTGCAATTAGGAATTGTGGGGAGTTTTGCAAGGTTGCGCTTGACATATCCAATGCTTTTGACCGGGTATGGCACGCGTCACTTCTCTCTAAGCTCCCTTCCTTTGGGTTTGTTTTCTCCTTCTCTTTGCTTACTCTTGTCTAGTTTCTTTCCGATCGCTCCATATCAACACTCGTTAATGAGCGTCTCTTCCTGCTTTCCTCTTAATTGGTGTGTTCCCAGGTTCTGTTCTATCTCAACTTAATCCTACTTTTCATCAACGATCACCTCAGCTGTACTTCTAACTCCGTTCACATCTTTGCGAGACGCAACTCCCATTTTTCTACTCATTTCATTCTGATCCCTCTTTTTGAATCTAGAGTTGACTTTCGTCTTCAGTTTTCCGATTCAATTCTTGCCGATCTGGATTGGATTTCTCGGTAAAGTCACCGCAATCTTGTGAAATTCATCCCTTAAAAACTTAACTTTCTTCATACCTCACTCTCAATACACCTCCAACTTTCTTATCTCCTTTGACGGCTCTAACGTCTTCCTGTGAACAACATAAACATTCTGGACTGGAACATAAACAACAAATTGTCTTGCAAACCTCAATATTATAATGCTGCTAAGGTGGTCCTCAAGAAACTGGGGATTTGTTCAGATTACTGGAATTTTCTTTTTCTACCCGGAGGCAGTTACTCCAGTTGTATAAAGGTCTTATCCGCCTTGTATGTGATACTGTTTCTCACATTTGGGTGGCAAGGTTAAGCCCTAATTTTGATAGAATTGAGTCTAAGGCTAAGACAATAATAAACTGTAACTACTTTTTCAAACTTCCATTAACACTTCTTCTCTGCGAAGTGACATTGGCGCATTATATTCTTCTTCTTATAGGTATACAACGGCAGGTCTCGAAGGAATGATTCTCTCGCAATTTCTATAAAACCATTGCATACGCCCACGAATTACAAAGAGGCCTCTTTTGCTTTCAAATTAATTTTTGTGTGAG
>JABUQX010039784.1:15000-20000 GCA_015478945.1 Trachelipus rathkii | reverse complement strand
CTAAAATCAAAATTTAAAACAAAAAAGGTTTAAAGTTAAACAATAAGTGATTATCCTTAATAATAAAAAATGTAAATAAAGAATAAAAAATAAAAAAAGTAAAAATTAAAAAAAAAGATATAAAATAAAATAAAGAATAAATAAATGAAAAACTAATCAATTGTTTTATAACTTTAAAGGACACAAACTTTTCTCCCCCGTCTTTAAACGTAAGGATTTTTTAACACTTAAACTACTTGGACGTGACTCATCCATTATAATAACGAGACCAGACAAAGGAAAGGGCGTTGTGGTCCTGGATAGGAATAATTATGTTGATAAATTGACTCATCTTATTTCTGATACCTCTAAATTTAAAATTCTCAATATTGATCCTTTCAAACACATTTTAAAAATTGAAACTAAAATAAACAATTTCATTAGGAAACTAAAATCCCTGAATGCTTTACCCCCTGATTCCGATCTCTGTATCTCTGGTACAATCCCTGGATCCATTTATGGTCTTGCTATTAAATCCACAAATCTAAGCACACCACTGGCGTCCCTATTTTATCGGCCATCAACTCCATAACCTATAAACTCGCAAATTTTCTTATTTTTAACTTAAAAACCATTACAAATAACTCTTTCACGATTAAAGACACCTTCCACTTCATTGATGAGTTGAAAAGTTTATCTTTCGATCAGTGTTTCATGGCTGGTTTTGACGTAGAATTCCTGTACACAAACATCCTAGTTGCTGAAATTATTAATATAATTACTCAATTTATTTTTAACAATGATTTACCACCCAACATAATAGTACCCTTCTTAATTAATGTTGCGAACTACTCTTTCAAGGAACTCTTACAGTTGGCCACGGAAGACACCATTTTCCTCTTTAACAATACCTCTATCTATAAATTGATCGCATGGCAATGGGATCACTGCTAGGCCCATGATTTTCTCACACATCATGAATCCATATGACTGGAATAATATCCCTCCCTCTTCAGACCCTTACTTTACCGTAGATATTTCGACGCTTGTTTCATTATATTCAGAGAGCAATTATCTTAACAATAAACACTTAAATATTAAATTCACCATGGAACAACAATCAACAAACAACTTTCTCTTTTGGATGTAACTACCGAACATAATACTAATGGCTTCCGACCTTCACAATACCGTAAACCTTCGTCCACTATCCTTGGTATAAACGTCTTCAGTTTCATTCCCTTACGTTTCAAACTTAATAGTATCTTATGTCTAATTAACCGGGCCTGCAAGATATGCTCAGCTTGGACATGCTTCCATTCAGAAATTTGCTATTTGCAAAATTATTTCGTTAGTAATTTGTTCCCTCTCCATTTGTTTGACAAAATTATCACCTCTTACCTAGATGATATCTTTCACCCCAAGACTCCCTACCCCTCGGTACCTAAATTTTCTATTTACCCCAAACTTCCTTTTTTAAGTCCTAAAACTACAGAACTTACAAAATCTCTTAAGGAAATCCTTAATTCAGCCTACCCACTTATAGAATACAGACTTGTTTCGTCCAACCCCTTCAGTGTGGGCTCGTTTTTTCACCTTAAGGAACGTATTCCCAAATTGCTTCGACCCTTGATCGTCTATAGATATCAGTGTTCAGATTTTCATACCTGATACATAGGGGGAACTTCCTTTCATTAATTATTGATCAAAATCTCAAAACATAAGAGTGTCTCATTACGACAGGTCTTCCATACACCAACAAGGAAAAATCCTCTCCGGGATCTTGCATTCCAGCATGAGCACTCTCCTCCCTAGAAGATAACATCTCAATTTTGAAACCCATTAAGTCCATAAGTCCATCGAATCTTTGTTCATATACAATCTTCGTCCATTCCATAATATCACTTCAAGCTCTACTCAACTATTCACTAATCTAAATATATAATATATATATATATATATATATATATATATATTATATATAAATAAAAGATATATACATATATAATACTGTATATATATTATATATATATATATATATATATATATATATATATATATATATATATATTTGTATGTGTGTTTGTATATAAAATCTGTTAACAACCAACGAAACGCTTGAGAAATATTTAGAAACTGCTCAGTTTCAACTTCACCCCATGTCTTCTGCCCAAGTGTATTAATATATATATATATATATATATATATATATATATATATATATATATATATATATATATATATATATATATATATATATATATATTATATATATATAACTATATATTTATAAATAAACAGTATATATATATATACTTTAGGGTTGTTTGGTATAAATCAACATGATTTTTTGTTTAAACCAACTAAAAAAAAACATTGTTTTTTGGTTTTATGTTTCTTTTTCTTTTTTAAATAAAAAAGTAATTAAAAAGTGCTTTAAATGAAGCATAAAGCTAATACATCCCAATTATATATTTAGATAGTAAATAAATGGAGGAAAAACATGTTCCAGACGTTTATTCAATATAATACATGTAAGATAAAGCATAGCAGTTAAGTCTGGGTCATAAAATTGGGCGGAGAATGGATGAAACTGTCTGAAATACGAATCGTAAGAACTCTCCTCAAAGAAGGAAGTACATGATAGAAATTTCAAAAAATCAATGTCAATTTTGACAACAATAGACTAAGGAGAGTGATGCAACAGTTCTATTGCTATAAAGAGTGGTGAGAGTTAGTTAGAGTAGGAGAGTTTAGAAGTCGACAAGCCCTGGAATACACTATTGTCAAGGACGAAGCAATGATGTCCCGCTAGAACCCACCCCCAGATATCTTGCTTCATACTCTATAGAAGGGCGAACAACGCCTTTATGTAGAGCTAGCAACTGGGATGGTGAGAAGAAGTTCCAAAGGAGCCTTAGAACACCCAATTTCCTAGAAACTTATTAAATAGAACACAATGTGATCCATCTAATAAAGATCACGAGAAAAGAAAATAATCAAGAATATTACTAACAGAAGAAGGTTAGAGTTGTGTTATTCAAAAAGAAAGATTTATATATAGTTGCTGAAATAGATTATGTCAAGTTGATTTGATTATGTAAGAATGAGCTGAGCTATTGGAGTCATTTGAGAAAACTCAATATAATTATGTTTTCACTTATAATACATCAACTTATAATATGGTCAATCTAAATAATATGATAGATAGATACTGTTTGACTTCAAGGATATCTCTCTCTAATAGCATATCATTTTTTTTATAGCTGTTGTGATAAATGAGTCGTCTTTTAAAAACTTATGGATGAAGTATAATTAGATGAGTATGGGAGATTAATATCTAAAGCCACATAAGAGTGTAGATAAGGATAAAGACTAACTCGGTTATTAACATATCGTAATACATTGTATATTTGACTAGATATATAAATATAATAAAAAGAGTCTAGGGATATTATATATATATAGCACATAATTCACTGTAAAATAAACCACCACTAATGAATATAATTTATATGATAATTAATTTGTATATTAGTTACGTATTATCTATCTACCTAATAGAAGTCTCATTACAACGATTCGAACTAAAAGTCAAGAGAAGGCTACAAAAGAGAAGAATATAATAACCGTATAGTTACGGATATAATGTTATATATATGAAAGCCTATTATGTGGCAGAGTGAGTTTATATAATCGAAAGCCTCACTTTCAGATATGTCTAGTGCATTATCATGAATAAAAAGATTCACCGTAAATTTGTCGGAATGAGAAAGATTATATAGAAAAATATTTTAAATGATATTAGTTTACTAAAAATATCTTTACGTTGTTAAAGAATATAGATTCTAAAACTTTAGGTATAAGAAACAATATATGGCTAAAAGCATAATTATATATTTATTATATATATATAATTATATATATTATATATATATATTATATATATAAATATATTAATATATATAATATATTATATATATAATATTATATAATATATTAATATATATTATATAATATATATATATATATATATATATATATATTATATAATAATATAATATTATATATTTATATTTATAAATAATAATTAGCTATTTATGCTTTTAGTAATATATCTCTATTTTAATATTTAAATATTTTCGAAAATTTAATCACAAATCTCAATGAATACATTTATACCTAATTATAATTTCTATTTATAATTGATTATTAAGTATATATATATATTAATAAATATATATTATAATTAATATAAATTAATAATTAATCTATGTACAAATTACATTTTTCAAATATAAAAATATAAGCATTATAAATATAGCCTTGAATCACTTTTATATATATTATAGTATAATATATATATATATAGTTAATAATATATAATATTATAATTATAATAACTAATTATTATATCTTGAGTAATATATAAATTAATATATCAATATATATTATTATATATAATATAATTGAAAAAATTCTGGTAGAATTGATTCACTAGTAGTGAATCGTGATTATTGTATTAATATATAATGATTCACGGTGATCGGTTTTTATAGATGAAATTTAAAAAGTTTGATGGAAATAGGTTTATAAAAGTTCTATTTCGGTTTGATAGTGCTGTAAGTGTTAAAAGTGTTATTTTATTGTTCTAAACTTTTTATTTTGTGCTTAAAGATTATTTTTTGGTGTTTTTGTGCTTTTATAGGCATTTTAAATCCTTTGAAATGGAATATTTTTCCCAACAAATTTTTATTTCATATATTTTGCTATAAATGGTTTATTTAATAACGGAAAAATTGAAGCTGACAATGCATATTTTTTCTTCCTACGTTATCTCCTCAGGGTTTAATTCTTTTCTCTGCTTAATTTTAAACTCTGATATTCATTTGAATCTTCTAATAGAAAAGTTTTATAATTAGCTTGTATTATATGATAATACAAATAAGTTAAAGCCCTTATGTGTAAGATAAATAGGGTAACGGTCTTAGAATTTATTTTTATAGTGTTTATTTTATGAT
>JABUQX010039784.1:0-2500 GCA_015478945.1 Trachelipus rathkii | reverse complement strand
CTTTGAGCCACAACCCCACAGTCTACACTAAACAAACATTGCTGTATATCCTTTAAACAAAAACTCCCAAATTCCTCTTAGTAACACTTGACACGCATCTCACCTTCAAAAAAACACACATACAACATAACTTCATCTGCAAACAAGAAACTGATCATATTAAGAATCATCTCTGGCGCAGACTTTACAAACGATAAACCAGCATCCACCACCATTCGCCCAACTCTAAACAACGCTTCTCCAACTTGGCACCCACTACTGACTCAAAATAACATAAAGAAACTACGAACACACTAAACCCAAAGCCACTAAAGAATTCATAACAGTATGATCTCATCAACAACCCCATTCAACACCACATGAAGAAACCCAAAATTCTACCCTATAGACATACACCTGGACATTAGGCACACAATTCTTTTCCAAAACCCAAACACCCCAACACCCATGCCACATTACACTTTCTAGCCCCACCCACTACAGACTCAAACAACCTCCTGCTTCACAAGCTCTATATTACAAACAAATTCTGAATAGCATTCCACCTCCAAAAAAAACAACACAACATACACCAAACAAATCCACACGACACTAACATAAAAGTACATAAGACGCAGGCCACCAAACAACATATTTAAGCAGAACAACTCACCAGAAAAAAATTATTTAGCACACAGAATTCAACTTCACTACCAGAAACAGGTCAGTCGACTCCTTGGCCAAGCTAAAGATTCGGCCACCACCCAAACTTAAAATATTAAAAACACAGATTCAACCATAACCAAACCAGCACAAACATCTGTCAAAACTGTAACCAGGACCCGGAGGACACATCTCCTTTCTTTCTCTCTGCCTTAACTAAGCTCTCAAACACAGAACAACATGGAAACATTTCATCCCTGGAGGATCACTGGAGGAGACCAGTTGCGTTGATGGGGTACCTGGACTCGGTATGGCCCGTCCCATGACGGGGTGGTCAAGGGTGATAAGGTGTATATATATATATCACATATATATACTATATATAATATATATATATATATATATATATATATATATATATATATATATATATATATATATATATATATATATATATATATTTAATAAAATACAATATATTATATATAATATATATATATATATAAATATTATAATAATATATATATAATATATATATATATATATATATACTATGTATATATATATATTATATATATAATATATATATCCCGTGAGGCGGAGGTAAAATTTCATTACCGTATGTTCTTCATGCCGTAAGATGCGACTAAATGGGCGGTGGCAACTTGGGTTAGAATCCTGCCATCACGTATTAATGCTCGAAGAATGTTCATTCATGAATCTGATGAGATGCATGTTTGCGAACCCCACTCATAGTTAAAAGTTCATGGGAATCCAATGTGAGGCTAATAATCAAATCAAAAATCAAATCAAAAATACTTTATTCTCACTAAATAATACATAGTTATTCTTACATAATAAGATTAATACATAGGAATATATATATGAGAAAAGGGCTACTAGGGGACGTTTTCGTCCATTGAGCCCAAATAATATAATATTAATAATAATAATTAATAATAATAATAATAATAATAATAATAATAATAATAATAATAATATACTTAATAATAATAATAATAATAATAATAATATTATTATTAATATAATATAATATAATAATAATAATAATAATAATAATAATAATAATAATAATAATAATAATAATAATTAATAATTAATAATAATAATAATAATAATAATAAAATAATAATAATAATAATAATAATAATAATAATAATAATAATAATAATAACAATCTTTATATTTATTTAATTTATCAAAATAAAAACATAACACAAATTAAATCAGAATTAATAATAATAATAATAATAATAATAATAATAATAATAATAATAATAATAATAATAATAATAATAATAATAATAATAATAATAATAATAATAAGTAACATTAATAATATAATAATAATACCAATAATAATAATAATAATATAATAATAATAAGTAATAATAATAATTAATCTCATAATAATAATAATAATTATAGATAAACCTGATTTTAATTAATAATTATTACTTATAATATAATACATAATATAATAATAATAAAATAATAATAATAATATAATAAGAATTAAAATAATAATAATAATAATAATAATAATAATAATAATAATAATAATAATAATAATAATAATAATAACTAATAATAAAAAACAAAGAATGAAGTTAAAGAATAACAATCTAAAATATAAATATATATAAAATTAATTATATATATATATATATATAAATATATATATATATATATATATATATATATATTTACAAAAAACTTTGTATGTTGTTTCAGGATCCGCTTACATTAAAATAAAAATATATGAAAAAAAAAAAAGTTTAATCAGAGAAAAAAACAAAGATTGAATCGTCAGGGGAAAAAAGTTCTTCTTTTTCCG
>JABUQX010039783.1:32500-50000 GCA_015478945.1 Trachelipus rathkii | reverse complement strand
TCAGTTTTAATTTTTTTGATTATTTATTCAAAATTTCTGCTAATGATTCAAAAAATGAATTTCAGTGGTACGACATGATAAAAAATATATAGATTTTTTCGTTGCAATTTTTTGTAAACTTTTATTTATTTATTTTTTTTTAAACTAAAGATACCAAGGGAAAACCGCAAAGATGAGGGTCGGGGTCTCGTCGGCTTCCGGGGACGACAGTGTAGACTATTTCCCCCTCCGGGGAGAGTCTCCGGAACCCCGCTCTTTGATTTTGTGATTTGGGTGTCGCGGGGGTTCTCCGCCCCTCCCCTACGGGGTATGGAAAAACGTCCCCCCTCTGGCCCCCGTCGGCTCGAGTTTAATTAATGTATTTTTTTTATTTTTTATTTATTTTTTATTTATTTTTTTAAGATTTAATAAGCTTTATACGTTGTTCCAAATATGTAATTGGTTCTTCTGTAAGTGTCGTATTTTTAGATATTTAATTTATGAAAAAATGTGTTTTTTTTTTACATTTTTGTAATAGCTTTATACGCTGATTCCAAAATTGTAATTGGTTTTTCTGTAAGTTCGTACTTTTCGAGATATTTCTACTTTTAAAACATATAAACATAATAATGTGATTTTAAAGAATTATTAAATATACTTCAAGCTTTGATTCATGTCGCTACCACTGAAATTCATTCTGTATCATGATGTACAATTATAGTAAAAAAAAAACAAAAAAAAAATTCAAACTGACGGAGTCGTAAAAACAGCAAAGGCCTTATTATATAATATATATATATATATACTATAGTATTATTATATAATTATATATATATATATATATATATAATATATTTATATATATATATATATATATAGTATATATATAATAGTAGTATTGGTACAGTCCGTCGGATACCTAGAATGTCACGTTGAATGTTCTTATCAGCATAGCTGATAAGAACACTGTGTTACGAAGATAACGCTAAGGCTTTAGGGAAACGGCTCGGTTCTTTTTATATTCGTTGTTTTAATTTATTTATTTATCTTATTAATTTATATATATTTTATTATTAGTATATTATTATTATTATTATATTATTATTATATTATTATTATTATTATTATATTATTATCTATTATTATTAATATTTATCATTTATTGATATTATTATTATTATATATTATATTATTAATTATTATTTATTATTATATTATTATATTATTTATATTATTTCTTTATTTTCATTTTTATGTTATTTCTTTTTTTATTATTCCTACGCATCAACAGCATCCGTCGTGTAGTGCTGTCACCATAGAGCGCGATTATGTATTATTATTATTATATTATTAATTATTTATTATTATTATTTATTATGATTATTATTATTATTATACGTCAAGAAATTGAGATCACGGAATGTGATTTCCAATTTTGAGCGACTCTAGCAATCGCCGCATTTTCCATTCAGCACCGTTCCGTATCCCCGCCCGCCCCGCACGGCCCCGCACCGCACCGGACTGCTTGCCTCAACTTCGATGTCCACCAGCAAAGGCACTCTGGTCTGGCCCGTTCTGACTCCTGTCTCCCTGTAAGATATAATAATATAATATATATATATATATTATATTATAATATATAGTATATTATATATATATATATATTACTAATGATAGTGATATATATATAATATATTATAATATATATATATATATTATATATATATATATGTTATATTATATCCTATAATATATGTAAATAATTTTAGCTTCCGGCTCCGGCTCCGGCTTCGGCTCCGGCTCAGCCTATGACTCTGAGTATGATAATCTTACATGGAGTTAGAGTTGTCGTATCGAAGTTAAAATTTGGAGGTTTGGTTTAATAGTGAGGTACCCTATTCGTAGACGTGATTAGTCCCCGTGGATCCCCGAAGGGGGACCCCACCCCTTAAAAACAGATTCGAAGTTCGATTAGGCTGAAATTTGGTGAGAGGAATCAGAGTTGAATTTCTAGAAAGAGTGTATTAAATCTGAGGTTGGCCCGGTACTGCTGGAGCGCTGCGTTTCCGACGTTAATAAACATCGTATAACAACAATGTTGGAGTGTTTATATAGGTTATCGAGCCTGTAGATCTCGAATATGAGTTATAAGTTCGTAAAGGGTGGACCCCCCATAGGGGGCCCACTGAAAAAAGAGCACAGAGTGCAAGAAACGAGCGAAGGAGGAAGTAAGAAGGCATGAAGGAAGTACATAAGAAAAAGAATGGGAAGGAGAGTCTACTCAGAGGAGTAGGAGTTAGACAGCCGCACCGGTGCTTGTCCGGTTGCGGTGTCCCGATTATTAAAGTATTTTCGTTTAATGATACAACTTATTGTTTCTTTTATACTATGTTAATTGGTCTGTAATTTCGATAATAATGGTTCGAACCATCAAGAAAGAAAAATAATAAAAATAAATTAAAATAATAAATTTTTTTATTCTTTTTAATTGTTTATAACTTACAATTTACGTTATTTTTACATACCCTAAAGCAGAAATCAGTAATCAAGTACCTCCCCTCCTCCCTCTACCCTTTCTATGATCTATTATCTATTATCGATTGATCTATTGAATCAAGTCAAATTTTTACTAAAATTGTAACGTTTTACATACCTCTAAATCAGTAAATCAGTAAATCAAACCCACATCTCACCCTCCTTGTCATCCTGATCCATTATCTATTATCTAATGAGTTCAAATCACATTTCGTTAAGTATCCATTTTGGGTAACATAACATAAAAAAACAATTCTTTATACACTGATTCAGTGAATATATGCTAACGTAACAAGTTTTAACATTAATAAAGCTTAACATAGCACATCTGAACTAAGAATATATACCCACAACACATACCTGCAACAACCTTAAAGCTAAGAATAATAACTGGTGTAACATTAACAAAGTTCCATTTACTTAACAACAGTAAAAAACTAACATTACATACAAAACGTAAACTTATTCACCCCTTGCAAAAATAGTATCTCTATCATAACAATGTTAATTTTTACCTCAACATCGTAATCATTTAACAAAAATTACCAAACCTTGTGTAATTATTCATAACAGAGTAGCTGAAAGTATTGTCATCGTAACAAAGTTTCACATTTAATATGCCCCAACAAACATTTACCATGATACTAAGAATTATAATATACACGACAAACCTGACACATTCTATAATCAAGATAAACTGCTAAACTATGAAACATATACATACGACACTACCAACAACCAGACTGAAAAACAGCTATCATTAAGCTAACTTAGTTAAATAAAACGAAAACGAGGAAGTAAACAAGTTTTCATTTTTATAATCCATATTAATATTCATTAAAAAAGACGTTATGTATAAATACAAAAACATATTGAAATACATAAAACATAATTTATGTTTAAATATTTTAATTCATCTAATCAGAGAACATAGGATTCAAGTTGGGTGTAAGCTCTATATATCTCTCTAAATATTCAACACCCTTGAAAGGATGTAAGTATAAATCCGATCAGCAACACTAAAACCATTTTCGGCGTATGCATTCAGCAGCACTCATTTTCTTTTATACAAGAAGAAAGTAAACTCATCCAACTGATATTATTTAATCGCACTCCTAGCTATTACTGTATTAACGGGAAACCATAGTTTCGGTGTAAATATCATAGATAACACCATGTGCTATATGTATAATCCTCAAGTATTCAACATCGTTATCATGTGCGATGTTAACTCGTTTTTTATTTTAACAATGCTGTAATATTTTCAGATGGTCGAATGTGAACTTTACACGTACGCCATGAAGGTCACGACATCAGTTGGGTTTCCAGAGTGCGTAACATCAAGTTTTAATTACCGTTCACATGACGAGAACAAACGTCTTTTCTATTATTAACTCTCACACTGTCACCTCTAATAGATATTTCACTACTCGACCGGATAACACACATTTATCCTCTATCCATTCTGCTCGAATCGTAATCTGAGAATCCAGCAGCACAAACCGATTAAAGGTCTATTCATATTAACCTCTAGCCAGGATCCCAACAAGTATCGGTATCCACCGGTTTGACATTACACCATAAATGACACATCGTGGAATAACGAGCTTCTCGTGAAGATATTCAACAACAGTTAGAGATGCGAGGCATGTCAATCGTATCAGTACAGCGAATAATATCTACTGTACGAACTCGTATGCGTAAACAACCCCTATAAAGTAATGATTCTTTCTTTCAACCAATCAGAAGAAAAGAGTAAACAAGAATACGACCACGAAAGCGAACCATATCAGTCATAAAGGGTATTATCTCGTTAGACAACAACACAAGTAACAACATCCCAAATTGTATGATTGTAATAACATCAATAACGAACAGCAACTTACACCGTACAGGAACTCAAGAGCTAACCATACAATTATATCGCAAGACATTTTGAAATTAGTAAACTAACATAGCATCACCCATAACTAAGAATATAATGTACAATGAACAAACTTAACACACTTACGTCCAAGAATAAAACAACTAACATTTAACAAAGTTCATACTTAACAACAGTAAAGACCAGCACAGCGTACACAAACTCGATATGTTCCCACTTTTTTCAGCATATCTCTAACATATCAATGTTAATTTTACATTAACACTACTGATTTACTCGCACTTAGAGTAGGCATTTCTTGGATAAACAATAGCACAAATTGAGTTCTTATATACTAATCATCTGGAAATATATGCACAACAAGGTTTCACACTTAATAAAGCTAACATCGCATCATATATAACTATGAAAATAATGTACTCTCACAAGGAACACGACCTAAGCTCGAATAAACTGTTAAAACATTAACAAAGTTCTCACACTTAATACTGTAAAGTAACTAACATTGCATACAAAACGTAACCTTATCTCAACTTTTTCCAAGCATATCTCTAACAATTTAACCGTTAAACTTTACATTGACACAGTAATATTAACAAAAATTTATCATAACCCTGTCTAATTATTATACAGACCACCGATATTACTGTAAAACATAACAACAGTTTTAATCGGCAAACATTAACACAAAAATAACATAACACAACATAAACACAAAAATAACATAACATAACCTAACTAAGAACTATAATGTACAACGACAAACTTAACACACCATATACGAATAAACTACTAACAATAACAAACTTCCGCACTTAACAACAGGAAGTACCTAACACTTCTCACAAAACGTAACCTATTCACACTTGTTCAAGCATAATATTTCTGACATATGAATTGTTTAACATTTACTTTTACATCGTAATTTTTAATAAAAATTTAGCTTAACCCTGTCTAATCATCATACTGATAAGATATAATGCTAATCGTAACAAATTTTTTACATCAACTTCGTTTAATATTTAACAAAAAATTCATCATAACCTCGTCTAAATATCATATCCATAGCAAAATTCAAAAATAACAAAGTTTTAACTAATAAATAAACAAAAAAAAATAACAGAATTATTAATATCAGTACCGTTCCAATAAGTTCTGTAACTAAAATCACAGTAAAGCCTAATAGTTTACTGATTTTAAAGCAGTATAATCTGTAAATCAGTATATATCAAACACCCATCTTGTAGTCCCCTACCCTCCACCCTGCCTGTATCTATTGAACTATTGATTCAAGTTCACGATTTCGAGTGATATATTTGGATAAACATGAACATAAAAATACTCTTATTATACTGACTACGAATTATCCAACCAACAAATTATTAGCTCATTAAACAATCATAACCGCAACATAAGAAAATAATGTACAAATGCAAACCTAACAAACCTCGCGTATGAATAATCAGCTAACATCTAAAAATTCCCTACTTATCAAGGTAGTGACTAACAGGTCATACAATACTCGATATGTTCCCGCTTTTCCCGCATATCAGCAACAGGTAAAGGCGTATTATCTAACAAAATCCCTTAACAAATGACCAATCTATCAAAAATACCAACATCTTGAACTATGAATTGACACTATCTTCATCAAGAGTGTCATCTCCGTTTCACGTATAACAGCATTTGACCTGATGAATAAACATCGACATAAGCAAAATTCTTCAGGGCAAACCTAACATTACCTACAAAAACTTAACCTAAGTCCACGTTTCTAACACATCATCGTCAGTAAACACTCAGTAATATCTTACAAAAATCATCAATTTCTCTAACAAATCATGTTATTTTCACTTGTAATAGTAAATTAACAAACTATCCTAACTTACAATAAACAGTTTTCATAACCTAAAATACCCTGCCGACTACATCACCTTCCGAGAGAAAAACCAGGGGGATGCGGCCCCTTAAAGTGGTGAATCTCGAGAGGGGATCACCGAAGGTGAACGGCATTACCCTCGAAGAGGGTAAGCCATATTCCTTCGGGTGAGCCAAGCCCGCTTACACTTTACAAATTATATGTATAAAAAATGAAAGAACTTGTTTCTTCCCTCGTATGTTCGTTTTATTGACTAAGTTGTAAATACGTTGTATTCGTCTGTGTGTGTGTTAAGTATGTTTATGTTCATCAGTTGGAGCAGTTTTATTGCTTGCTTAAGAATGGTGTCAGGTTTCGTTGTATTATTTCTTATTTCTGGCAATTTATGTGCATATTAATGTGAAACTTTGTTTACGTTAGCATATATCACTATCAGTGTATAAAGATTTGTTTTTATGTTATGTTTACCCAAATGATACTCAAATATGACTGGAATCATTAGATCAATAGATCATATGGATCACGGATGGACCAAGGGTGGAAGGATGGTGTTTGATTTAACTGATTACTATTTAGTATGTAAAACGCCATTAGATTTTAGTAAATATAAGTTTTACTTAATCTAATAGATCAAGAGGATCAATAGATCAATAATCAATAGTAGATCATAGAAAGGCTAAGGCCGAGGACGGAGGTCACCTATTTACTGATTACTGCTTAGTAATGTAAAAAACGTAAATTGTAATTATAAACATAATAATAATAAATTGTTAATTTTTAATTTATTTTATTCTATTTATTTTTATTTATTTTTATTTATTTTTCTGATGGTTCTAAATCCATTATTCGAAAGTCTAACGACCCAATAATTATATAAAGACACCAATATTGTATCATTACACAAATATTCAATAACTCGGCACCGCACCGATCAGGAGAAGAGGAAGGATGGCAATCTTTAAAAGATAACCCTTTTTTAAAGTGAAGACTGACATTCTATTTCAAAATCTCGTTTTCTTTATATAAACGTCAACTAAAATAATTGTATAACTATTTACTTCTTTGTTATTTAAATTTGTATTTAATTTCCAGGTAACATTATTTATATTATTTGTAAAGTTTTATTTTATTTCGTTAAAAAATATAAGTTTTACTAAATGTTTATGCTTTTCATGTTTATAACTTAAAATAATTTACGTTTTTTATATGTTACTGAGTAAATCAAACCACCCAACCCTCCCCTCCCCACCCCAACCCCCCGCTCCACCCGTGATCTATTATCTTATCTATGAATCAAGTCATATTTGTAACAACAAAAACTTGTTTATTCTTGTTATTTTATAACTTAAAAAATTTACATCTTACACAGCCCTAAAGCAGTAAAATCATAAATAAACCCACCCTACCACCCCACCTCTACCCGTGATCTATTTATCTTTGGAATGTCAATCATATTTTGTAAACATAACACAAAAACCTATTATTCTTTATGTTATATAACGTAATAAATTCTGCATTTACACACGCCTTAAACAAGTAAATCGTAAATCAAACACCCACCCTACCCTCCCTCCCCACCCACCCGTGATCTTTGAATTCAAAGTCATTATTTATGTATAACTATAAGGAAAAAACTTTGTATTTATTTTTATTTTGTTTTGTTTAAAAATATATTTTTACCAAAATTTTTATCATTTTATGTTGCATAACAAACATTAGCTTTTTGCCACCTCCTAAAGCAGTTAATACAGAAATCAACCCACCTTCCCTCCCTCCCCCTCCTCCCACCATCCTATGATCTATTGATCAATTGTTTCATGTCACATTTCGAGTATCATTTTGAATAAACATAACATAAATCAAGTCTTTATACATTGACCAACGAATATATCGCTAACGTACAAAAAAGTTTGCCAGTTTAATTAAAGCTAACATACTCACCTGACTAAGAAATATAATGTACAACGACAAACCGAAACACACCGTTAAGGACGAATAAACTGTTAACATAAACAAATTCCCACTTGAACAACAGTAAAGTACTAAACATTAGCATACAAAAATGTAACCTATTCAAACCTTTGTTCAAGCTATCTCAACTGCAATGTTAATTAACATTACTATGGTTAATATTTACAAAAATTTATCAATAACCGTTGTCTAATTAACATACTATCAAGATATATATAACAACAATATTTTCACATAATAAACTTACATAGCATCACCTGAACTAAGAAAATAATGCACACGACAAACGTAAAACACCCTAAAGCAAGAATAACTGACATTAACAAATTCCATACTTTAACAACAGTAAGTAACTAACAAAGCAATAAAAAAACGTAACCTATTCACCACTATTTGTCAAGCATATCTCTAACATTATCAATGTTAATTTACCTATTAACTGATAATATTAGCCAAAAGAATTATCAAACCTTGTCTAATAAACCATACAGACCAACGAACTATATGCAACGTAACAAAGTTTTAAATAAACATCAGATATTTAACCAGAACAAATTTAGTCATAACCACTTACCTAAACTATCATATATTTCCCACCGAATAATTGCCAACATAAAGTTTTATTACATATAAATACATAAAAATAAGTTCTTTGAATAAAATATCATAGTTAAATGTAATAGTTTACTATTTTAAAGCAGTAATTCAATAAATCAGTAAATCAAACACCCCCCCTCCCTCCCTCGCCACCACTCATCCTTCATGATCTATATCTATTATTCAGTCATTTATTTCGATATCATTTTGGATAAAATAACATAAAATCAAGTTCTTTACTGACCAACGAATAATTGCTAACCTAACAAAGTTTTAACATTCAATTAAAGCTAACAATCATTAACCTGAACCAAAATAATTTTAATATAACCATTATATTATTATTTTATTATATTATTATATTATTATATATTAGTTTATTATATTATTATTTTTTATTACAATTATATTATATTATTATTATTATTCATTATTATTATATTATTATATTTGTTATATTATTATTATTATTATTATGATTATTATATATATTATTTATATTATTATTATTATTAGTATAGTATAAGCAGAGTAGTTAGTTAGTAGTAGTATTTAATAACTCGATAACAAAGTTTTACATAACCGAAACTCATATACACCTTAACTAAGAACATACAACTTACGTGCGAATAACAGCAAATTACAAATACACTGATAATATCAGTAAAGTAACTACCCACACGGCGATCACAAATGTAATCCTTACACCCTACAAAAAACTATAACTTCATCATACTTACAATGTTGATGATATATACATCAGAGGTTCAGTTAGCTTACACTGTAGGCTTTTATCATTAAGGAGATACTTTCATGTTTATTCAAAAGTTTCTACGATGCCACTCCATCAACATAATCCTCAATCTTTACCGCATAACCTGACAGCACGAGTCCCACTATCTGGAATCACCCCCAGAGAAGCATTAGACCCATCTCGGGGGGTACCCGAAGAAGTGAACGTTTACATAAGGCACATGCCCAAAGGTAGTGAGAGGTATACCGACTCAGGGACGATTTAGCTACAAAATTGGCAAACTATCATTATTTGATCTTTTTAGCATTTTGGCCCTTTTAGTGTCATATTTTGCACTTTTAGCTTTTTTAGCTTTTCTAAGCGAAACTGGAAAATGGAACCTCCTTCCCCTACCCTCCTGCTCCCCCACACTGTCCCTTCACCACAATACAAAAGTAATCTGTAATTAATTTCCGCGGTTAGTATTTTTCGTGTCTTAATGCTACAGAACGCAGCTTGCTGCTGTTGCTGACGAAGTATCCTTCGTCAGCACCTTCTGTCAGCGTCATTCGTTCGCTCCCTGTAACCTCGCCGGCGCCCTGTGTGATATTGCTTTCTAGAATGTGTATTCAAAAATAATAAATTTATATTTAAATACTCTAAATTTCAATGAAAACAAATAAATAAAGAAGATAATAAATAAATAAAAAATAAATAAATAAATAAATAAATAAAAAATATAATAGTTTCGCGATGGTATCTCTATTTTCCGGTTGCCATCGAGTCATTATCCTTTCGAATATCAGGTTTCGCCACCATCACTAATTACTACATGACATGAAAACATATACCCATCACACACACACACACACACACACACACACACACACACATATATAGTATATATATTAAACATATCACTTATATATTGTTGGGGATATCGTATACCTGTATAATATTTAGCCATACACCCACACTTACACTTGTGAAAAACCACTGAGTCGTCATACTTACTTATATAGAATTAGAGATACCTACACACACACACACACACCCACACACACACGCATATATAGTATATATATATATATAGTATATATATATAGTATATATATAATATATATATATACTTATATATAATATATATAAATATTATTGAAAGCTCCACAGGAAAAATATATTATCTGGTCAGACGAAAAAATCAATATCGACCGAAATTCTCTCTCTCTCTCCTCTCTCTCTCTCTCTCTCTCTCTCTCTCTCTCTCTCCTCTCTCTCTCTCTCTCTCTCTCTCTCTCCTCTCTCTCTCTCCTCTCTGTATATTTATGTATTATCTAATCTACCTATCCCACTATCTCGTCTATCTATCTTCTATCTATCTATCTATCTATCTATCTATTATCTATCTAATCTATCTATCTTATCTATCTATCTATCTATCTATCTATTTCTTTAGGTTTGTAGATATTTATTTTGGTTATTTTACGGATTAAGGTGTGTTTGGGCACAGTGTCAAAGGCTTTGTTATTGCCAATTGCTATGAGTATTGTTTTGTGTGTGGGGTTTTGAGTTCAGGTTCAGAAAAAAGCAATAATTATACCCAAGCTGAAACCGTCCTATCTCACTATTATCAACACTATGTAAACTTCTAGAAAAAATCATACTAAACAAAATAACACCACACATACTCCGTAACTCAAATTCCAACACCTTTCAACAAACCACTCCCAACCACACTGCATCAAAGCATCATTCAACTTAATCAAAGTTGTTCTGAACTTAAACCCACAAAATACCAAAAACAATACATCATAGCAATTCACATTAACAAAGGCTTTGACACTGTACCCAAACACATCCTAATTCGTAAAATAACAAAATCAAATATCCCTACAAACCTAAAAAAAAATAGATTTCAGCTTCCTATCAGGAAGAACAACAAGTACAAACTAACGACAAAAAATCCCGTACAATAAAGTCCAAAATCAGAGTACCTCAAGGAGCAATCCTATCCCCCACATTAGTCAACCTATTCACAGCTGATCTCCCACAACCACAAGCAGACCACACAAACATAACTACCTACTCTGACGTACATTTGTAATTCCACTACCCATCAGAATCTAAACACTGCTACAAATCTGACACAACCATATGTCAACCAAATCCAAACATGGCTAATTAAAAACAGAATGAACAACCTTCTTCTTCGTCTGCATTACTCTACAAACAAATTTTGAACAACATCCCACCAGTACAAAACAATACATCTTACATTAAACATATCCACACACAATGGGCGTAGGCAGGATTTCATTTAGAAGGGCAAAGTTGAGTGATAATTATATATATATAATATATATATATATATATAAATTATATATATTATTATATATTAATATATATATTAATATATATATATATATAATATAGTTAATAATATTATATTTTATTATATATAGGATTTGACTTAGGGGCTAGCAAAGGTTGAGTGATTATACTCTATGCTCCGAACTGATCAATAGACGATGTGGGTTGGTTAAACTCCAGATTTTTCTTTTCAAAGTTATTTAAAAAAATATCATAGAATAAAAATGTTATTTCAGTTATAAAATAAATAAAATAAATAACTAAACAGTTGTAATTAAAAAAATTTATGTCACGAGTGAATAAAAAAATACCTATTTGGCAAACTAAATAATCATTATGGGGTTTGCAGTATGATCCTGAGTGGTAACGAATTATCATAATCTAACTTAGACATTAGTACCCTTGGATCTTCCAGCGGAATTGCGCAATTACCATTTGTTTACCAATTACGTTCATTTTTTCACTTTCATTTCTATGAATACTCCATCATACATACTCCATTAACCTGTCTTCGTTCACTGGTTTCTTAGCCAAGTCTATACTCTTCGCAGATTGCTGAAAAGACCTTTCAATGTGACTGGTTTGAAACACTGATAGCACAATTGCAAGTAATTTAATAGACGGATTTTATTCGAGGAAAAAAAGGTGGTCGGCATTCTTAATGGATAAGTAATTTGAGTCGCAACATTGTCTCATCCAGTTTTTCAGTTAGCACAAGGGTTATACATAAGTCAATTCGTATGAATTTTGTTATTATCAAGATCATAAAACTCTGAAAAGATTTTTACTTTCTTCACGCAAACTTGGCTACGAGCTACCTAAACATAAGAAAACGATAGGCAAATGCGAAATGAAATCTGGCACGTTGTTTCTGAAAATCTTATCCTCTAAAGAGTATAGTGAAGTCGAAATAATGGCTCACAAGTACAGAACGCTTTGCATTTCAGTTAGATATTTTAGCAAGGTATGATCTTGCTTTATGTGTGGATTGATATACTTTTCAAGTGTGCAGTTCTATAAGAATCACAGTAATAACATTTGCGAATAAGAGGCAGTCAGCAGTTTGCAGTGTCTTTGACAGCCTTTCATATATTCTTTGACCATGATAGAACACTGCATTAAGAGTTAATATTATTTGTTGAATAATGTTAAGCCATTGGCTTCGACTAAAGCAATATATGGCTATTAACGGAAGAGTAAATAAATTGGGTCTTGTTGCACGAAACAGAATTTATAGAAAATCGTCTTTATGTTAATTGTTAAATTCTTTGACAATTTCTAACATTTCATCGAAATATCATATTTTTAATAGAAAATAGCAATTCTGCTGATATTTTGAGTTCAACGGGTTCAATAGTTAGCTAAGTAAAAAAAGGAATTATTTTCTTCTTAGGCTGGGTTAAGTCTCTGAAAAAGTTTGTCTTTATTGTTGCAATAGTATTTTCGAATTTCCGGAATAATGTTAGTCATTAATGACCAAATTAAACTGAATGCTATACAGTGAAAATATTAATAGTCCATCAAACTAAGAAATGACCCATAAACCTGGGCAAAATTGCTTCACAAGCGATTGAAGTGGTATTCAACTTAACAAATATTGCTTAATAACATAGTCCAAAACCAGACAAAATCCAAGTATGGAAAGATATTGGAAAAAGCAATCCAATAATGGCGTTGAATGTCATTTTTTGTATATTCGTTTAAAATATTTGTATATATTAGATTAATTGAAAACACATCCATTAAATATAAATAAATATTGAAAATATCAAAGAAAATAAAATTATATTTCAAGAATATAATTTATTAGAAAATTTTTGCAAATATTAAACTTCACATTTGACATATATTTTAGCATAGATTGCTTAAGTTAATATCCTTAACACTATGATTAAGTAATGTTCGACAAATTATGCATCATAAATCCCTTTCATTGTTTTCATTTCAACGTTTGTCACATATCCACTGATCTGGCACTCCCAACAAAACTGAACAACGGCAGCCCTTCTGTTTGCATCCACAGTCGCATTGTTGATGCAATGATCTTCTTACAAAACATTTGGATCATTCATAACCACTCTGGGGCTGAAAACATATCATACTGTAGTATACCGAGTTTCCCTAAACAAACCACCCCATTCTGTTGCATTTTAAATTCGTTTCTTATTGATTACAAACACAACTGATAGTATGTACGAAAGCTATGGTACTTTGTTGCTGATTCTGTAGGTCAACGTTCAGGTGCAACAAACGATTTAGCTGTTGCAACTTTTTCCACTAGCTTTCGATGACGAAGTGCTTTTAGAGAATTTCCTGTCTTGCCGTCATATAAATATTGACAATAACCTTACTTCTTCGATTCAATGTCAACACTGTTGATTCCATCTGAGGAGAAAACGTTTTAAGCAGCTTTATTGTTTATCATTCAATGTTTTCCAATGCCTGCCTTTCGATGCCAAAATTCTGGACTGGTTCACACCAGTAACAAGCATGTAAAAACAAAAGCTTTCTTATAATATATCACTACCAGCAATGCTTTAATTCAAAATTCATACCACTGCGATTTGTACCCAACAGTTTTTATGCGTCACTCCGTAAGTACAGTTAAACCATTGTTTGATGTATAACAAAAGAACCAACAAGTTTGATCTGCGCCAACAGACGTCAATTATATGGTAATTACGTTACTGCAGATGAACATATCTAAATCTGCAACTCATCAGCTTGTTTTAAGTGCACCCTATTTTTTCAAGGCTTCATACGAGCATAATTAATTAGCTGCTATTTGATAATCCAAGAACATTTTCTTTCCCCCGACCAGAATTTATAGTAGGACTAAGTGTACAGTCTTTCGATTTGCAATGCTGCCCATTCTGTGAGTCATGCCTTAGGGTAAGGATCACGCGAGCCATCAAACAAAAAAGCTTCCATAATTATTTAATGTAAGCTTCTGCGAGAAGCTATGTTCTGGTATGTATCACCACGGCCTCCAATCATACGATGAAAGTCAGGAGATTCATCCAATCTAAAACAACTAGACGTTATTTTGAGTGTCCTAAGAATTGCTGAACCCAATGTACCACACTTTTTGCAGCATAACGCTATGATGCTTATCAGCTTTTCTTCATAACGTTCTGATACATATACATGCTGCGGATAAGCGTCAGAGCTGCATAGTTTAAACACTGCAAGATCATGTTACTAACTGAGTAACAGTCATCCATTCACTGAAACAACCAATCGCTGATCTATGACAAATTATTTCTGCACTTACAACAACAGATTCGGACCACAATGTCTTCCTTTGTCGCTTATTTTTTTGCACAATAAGTGTATACAGGCTTTCCAACCATTTTGTTTATGATTTCAGTGCCAATGGAATGTAGTTCCTGTACGTTTACACTTTGATCAGCAGTAACTCCAGTAATAATGTTTCTGAGAGATAAGTCATCATCAAATGGAGACATAGGTTTAATGTACTCTACAACTTTTTGGAAGTCACTAATATCTCTAGATCGCCGGCTCTCCCCAACTTCTTTGTACTGTTTGCTAGTTTCAAATGATACGTTACAGTATTCATGAGAGATTGTAAAGACAACACACAGGCATTGATTTAAGCCAAGTTGTCAGCTGAATTTCTGTAAATCCACTTCCACGTGTCAACCCACCTCTGCTCTTAATAGACCGCATCGACATTTGTTCTATTACGAGGTCACTCCCTAATCCTGCCCAGAATCGATCACTTCGTCGAACTACAAATTGTCCTATCTGAAACAGTTCATAAACAGATGGATTATCAGAGTGCAAATTCAACATATCCTGTAGGTACTTGTAACCAAATTTAAGATGGTACCAGCTGCTGCAAAAATGACCAAGCATTCTTGGATTGCCTCTAAATGCAATTTCCATGAACTAGATCTATCAGCGGCAATCAACTTCCTTACGGTCGTTCACACCATTTCCTGTTATGGCCAACCACAAACTTATAGTCTCTGACTGATTGTAATCTGCCATTTCTTATCCTTCAGCCTTAGCAATCTCAGAATTGTATCAGAATTCTCCACATCGCGAAGCCAATTCAATTGCCAACGTCATACCGCCCTACAAATTCGAAGCGTCTTAATAACTTATTGGCAATCTCCCATCTTCAATACATGGATTAAACCTCTGCTAGAATAAAGTAGATCAGAGCTTGCTGTTACAAGCCTATGACCACGAAGCCCTGAGATGCTTTGCCAGTCATCATATAGTACAGCATTGGATCATATATTCTGTCTTTAACATTAGCCTTTAACCTGACCGTTCTTAACGTCCCAATCGAGCCCACAAGATTCATGAGAGTATGGAAAGACCCTAGCATTAATTCTGTGTTCTCAAGCTCTTTGTACTGATGAATAATTGTATGTCTTTCCAGTACAAGGTTGATCAAAAGTACTATGCATACGCTTATTCATGTTGCAAATTTTATTCAAAATAAGAGATAAATATGCATTCATAATACTTGTTGCATGTTAATGATGCAGTACCTAACAGAGATGACTTTCCAGATTCTTCGATTGAGTTACGTGTATACACTCTGATCATTCCAGACCAATGCAATAATCTTTTCCTAAATGACCAGAAATGCGCAGAAATATCTATTTCTGAATATTTGTACCAATTCGTTCTATTTCTAAAATTGATATTCCTGCAGAAGATTCTGGAGATCTAGTTACATCTTCTATCGAAAAATGCCAATGTTCTATATAGCATGTCTTGTAACATTATTTCTCGAACAGTGTTTAATTTAATTTCGTTGTTACAGCAGCAATTAATCCCATACCGTGAAAGTATTAATCTCCATCTAAAGTCCCAATTTGTGATGACTGTAGTTGCTGCCCAATACAGTAATGCCACATATTATGTTCACCATCCAGTGAAAATTGCTACTTGCATTGCAGCATTTCCTTTCGACACTTTAATACACTTCGTGTAGGAAGAATCAGAAAACTCAGTATGAATGGAGGACATCTGATAATAAGTACCTGAATTTGATTTATTTGGAATACTACCACCTATCTGCAATGACATATCAACAAGCTCTTGACGTACAGCTACCCTGGACCAATAGCACCAACTTTGTTCGAAACATCTTTTTCCCATAAACATTTTTTACAGAACAACCTTAAGGCTGCCATGTATCGGTATAAGACACCTGGATGGATATGTAAATTATCTGCCTTGTCATAACTTTGTACAATCACTCTTGTTAGTCTTGCAGCTGCCTCTATTATGTGTATCTTTTGTAATTCAGGATCACAGTCTTTCGACTTTGCATAGTAGGATCTAAGAATTTCATCAACAGTCTCTTTAGAATCTTACTATCAGTCTTTATATCCACTTCACCAGATATTTATAACACTCACCAAATATTCTACAAGCTTCTTTTCTGTTCTTCATCATAGCTTTACAATCACTCTTATGCAGATACTCTTCCATTTTAAAAGAAAGATCGTCAAACAAGAATTGTTCGCTGTCAGGTAAGTAACTCCTAGAAACTCATATTTTATCT